>JAGXJF010005717.1:0-32039 GCA_019208055.1 Stipa capillata | reverse complement strand
CTACCCTATTCACACCTCAGGCCGATAGCTTCAACTATCGCCTCCGTCAAACCTTGGTACCTGTCCATACTATCCCATGTAGCACAACTAGGTATTTCTTTTGCAATTCCTTGCTACCAGCCTATAGCATAAATTGCACCCTGTGGACACATCACGCCCATGTCCTTAATCCCTTTCCAAGTTTTGTTTATAAAACTTAGTCTAACCAGTGTGTGGCCTTGCCAAATTATGTTCCTAACCGAGGACACGGCAATTCGAATAGATTTTAACACTCTGTAGAAGTTGTACGGCTTTACCCACAAGATGTAATCCCCCCTTTTTACCGAGCGCTACGAATACACTTCACGAGGTTTATCGGCAGGGTTATTACAACGAGACATTTCCCCTATTTTTTATACTAGGGCTGAACCCGCTAGGTGAGCCTAATCCAGTTTGGTTTATGTTCGGCGGTCCGCAATACATATCCCGAAATAGAACTCATCTTTGTGTCAAACAACTTCCTACATAGCTACGTGGAGGTAACTCTAGGGATAGCCATCCATCTAGCACTTATCTTCCTACTGCCCACAGGTCTAGACACTAGTAGTCGATGGGATAATTAGCCAACTCCTTCCCACAAAGGCCATGTGGACGTATGGGGTGAATCTGGTTCAACAACACTTAGACTCGGTCCTTGTTTGATATGAGTGTGACCCCATATTACAACCTGATAGCCATGCCCCTACATGCTATGTCAATCTCCAAACTCCCCTTACCATTCTCACCTGAATTGAAATCATCTCCCCTTAGATTTTGGGTTTTTGGTAAAAACATGTTCCACATCCTCCTTAGGCAACTCACGTCACCCCAAGGGTTTTATTCCCAAACCAAAGGTAATTTCCAATCTCCTGAAAGTTTTAGAGTTTTGTTCTAGAGCGGGTCGAAGCCTGGCTTACAGCCCATATACCTTGTACCCCACCGGAACCACAATATCCAGTGTATATTGGTAGGGCTACAAAAATTTATCATGTCGGATCCTTGGAAATGCATCTATAGGTCATAGCTATTCTTAACTTAACATAGTGGTGCTACACATATAGCATGCAAGTCCGAAAACAAAATATTTAACTTTATCACATATAGGTTTCAACATGGTCAAGGTGAGGAATGCTTGCCTAGCAGTTCTTGGTTCTGATCCTGACATAGGGGAAATTCCAGATCTTCCTAACACACGTACTTTACTCCGTCAACTACACGTCGAAAGAAATGCCAAATAAACCACCAAGAAAAGCAACTCCGAATAAGATCCAAAGTGGTATGCTATGCTTGGAAGAAAATGATGTTGATAAGACTAGGTATTAAGTATTTTTGTTTTAAAGATCTTAAGTTAGGGTTTTTGGAAAGCATCCCTCATTTTAATTACTTGAGTTCTCAAGCTTATGATGAGGGTGTTAGAGGTGGAGCTCGAGTTAATATTAGGTTTCTAGGTTTTGAATTTTAGGCTAAAGAAAAGAAAAGAAAAACATTGAGCAATTGATATATAACATAGAATGAAGATCCTTTCAAATGAGGGAAACCCATTGTGAGAACCCTGGATTTTGAGTTAGTCATAAGTGGCGTGAGGTGGAAGTCAAGTCAACTCGCGTTGCTGAGTTGACCTGATTCTATCGAGATACATCGAGAGTTAGGTTGAGAGGGGGAATTTGTTGTACATTTGCAGTGTTCATGGCATACATCATGATAATTATACACATTCAAATACAATTAACATTGGAACTTTATTAATTAAAGACTATGATACAAATGTTTCGGTACAACATTGTTAAAAAAATAATAATAAAGAAGAAGAAAAGAAAATTTCATGATGAAGTGTCTACCTATACAAATATCTAACCTTAGTCTTGAAGTCTTTAAGTCGTAGCGAAGCACCGAGAGTCGGAGGGGGGTGATCTTCTGAAATGTTGGTGACATCCGAGGTCGTCGAGTATATGCACTCAAAACCGATAGGATTACGCTGTTGCTGTATGAGGCAAAGATTAAAAAAAAGGTTTTGAAATATATGTAGTTCCACCGGCACAGTTTCGCCAACATCCACAGATTTTATTTACGGGGGCAAAATATTGCCGAGATGGACCTAAGTAATTTTACATTTGAAAATAGGTTTCTAAAACAATTTTGTTTTTGAAAACGTCTGAGGGCCACGTGGCTAAGACCCAAGTTGGACGAATCTAATATATATACTTCTATATTAGAGAGAAAAGAAGTGAGAAGTAGTAAAATATATTTTAATTTTCCTATACTACATTACCTCCATAGTTTTGTTTTGAAAAGAATTATTTTTTGTAAAAGCCAAAGTGTTGAGACAAGGTACACTGTTGAGATAAAACAAATTATCCACTGAAGAATTATCCAATAGCCAAGATATTTGACCAAGTAACTTAATCGGTAAGGCAAGCTCAGACAAACAGCCCACGTAACAAAACAATGTAGCAGGAGGAGAAGGCCACCAGGACATAGAAGGAGAGAGAGATCACATATAGGTTCAATAGGAATCAAAGGTTATAGCCACCAGCAGTAGTAAGTCATTTCTTCCACCATACACACCAAAGTAGCACCCACATATTTCTCAAGAACCAGCCTAGGGAGGCTGACACCATCAGGACAAATAAGGAGGCCAAGGACCTCAAGAACACCAAGGACGCACTTAGGAGGAGAAGGCCACCAGGTGAAAGGACCAAAAGTGCCGACTAGAGAGGGGGTGGGTGAATAGGAGGCTAACAAAAATTACTTCTTTTAATTTGATTGAACAGGCTAAGCCTTAGACAGGAACCAGGGTTAGCTAGCTGTGTCATAGGTGAGTGACACAGGCAACAGATAGTGTGTAAATTAGCATGCAGCTATCACACAGGTGCCTAACACAGATGTTCTAAGAACTTAGTAAATGATGAGCAATCAATGTGCCTGTGTAACAGGTAACTGACTCAGGTGTGAGATAAGATATATAGCAACTAAGACACAGCCAATAAAACACAGGTATAAAGGAGATCTATAACAGATGAACAGAATAAGTCTAAGATCTCACAAGCAAGCAAGCAAGCAGGAAGCTAAAGACAATAAAGTAAAGTACTCAAGGAGACAGTGTGTTTTTTACTGAAGTTCCCAGCTCTTCACAGAGTGGTACGTCTCCATTGGAGAGGCTACTCCGAAGAGATCGCCAGCACCAAATCGTGCTTGTTCTCCGAGTACCTGACGTTCAGGCCTCTTCCTTTGCTTGTGGAAGTCCTTTTGCTTGCAGCAGGTAGACTTCGATTCACTTTCACAAACACCTGGTTCAGCCCACACAAGCTTGGGTGATACCAGCGACTCCTACACCCGTCTAGGAGTAGACACTCCAAGAGTAACAGATTCAGCAGCAACAACTCTTGCAGGAACCAATGCTCTTTGCTCAAGAACTCTAACTCACCCGAACTGACACTTAGGAAACTTTGGCTTTTGTTCGGTGGGAAGAGGCTTTGCAACGGTTGAATATGATTCACTGGATTGGCAAAGGTTGATTGGTTGAGGTCTAAGACCTCCCCTGGTCCCCTATATATAGGGTTCACAGGAACCCGATCATTACACTGTTGCCACGTAGGATTAAGTGAACCACCGGTGACAGGCACCGGTGACACAGCTACACACTACGCCCAACCTATAACCGGCTCGGGCAGACCGACACCTGTGTCACCGGAGGCTGACACAGGTGAACCCTTAACTGACGTAGTAGCAGTACTCAGCCCGGTCCTGGCACACGACATGCCCTCAGCATACAACACTCTCTGAAACCTAATAAGGAGAGAACCTCCGACAGCCCTCCGACTCAGCAGACAAACCATCGCAGCGCAGGTCCCTTAGCGTTTACAAGCTCTCCCCTGGTACAGAGATGTACCTGAGTCACAGAGCGCTAGACCACCTGCGACACAGCTGTGTCACACCGGTGACTCTAACCCCTAGGGTTTTCTACTGCTAGCACTACAGAATGCAAGCACAAAACCAGTTTCACACTTGTGCAAAACTGTTGACACAGGGCCACTAACCTCAACGCATTAGTGCCACTGTCCAACATCCTGAGCATTGAGCAACTAGAACCTCCACAGATCATTTCTGCATCATCCCTCTTGATAGTACAGGTTTTTCTTATGGACTCAAAGAAACTAGCAAATCTAGGCTTTACCTGCCCACCAACTGCAGCCACGGCCCTTGACGCATCAAGCCACCATCACCTTGCTTGCAACTCCTTGCACAGCACCGGCTTCTTCCTAGCTGTGGCACAGCTGCCTAGCACAACCATTCCTTAGTCCTAGAAACCACCCTTGTACCCTTTTTGGTGGTCATCCTTTCCCTGATGACCCTTTTTCCTGGAACCTACTAACCTGCCTACACTCAATGTAAACGTTAGATTCAGTTTGAGTTGCTATTAACCATCAAAACCAACTTGGGGCCTAGATGGTTTTTCACCAGGACATAGGGAAGAGGAGTAAAAAGGAGAGAACTCACCAACAGAACCTAGGAAGGCCAAGCCTTGATCTTGTTCAGGGCTGAAGCAAGGTAATAACTCAGCTAAGATTACCATATCCCCATAAAGGAATTTGATATGGTAATTAGAACCCTCAATTGGTTTTCATCATAGGGTTAGTAAGGCAACTTGTGCATAATCTGTTCTTATCAGATTTGCTGTTCTTAATACCATTTCTCAAATTCTTTCTTAGCTTAATCATCACAAAACAAGGCATCAATTAGGCAACTGTTTGTAGAATATGTCCTTATCGATTCCAATGACCAATACTCAAATGCAAGATATCAGCATCATTTAGCCAAAAGAATCAAAGAGTAGTATCCATTCTTATCCAGCTTAATCATCACAGGGGTACACCAAAAATGTAGGCAGCTAGTGTAGTATCTGCTCTTTCAATGGAAAGAAATTTGATGTGCATGTACATATATGGAAAGTGAAAAGAAGCTAGTAACAGATAATATATGCTCTCAGCAATGTGTAAGGCATATTTGTCACACGTATGGAACATGCTTCACATGTTGAAATCATCTAGCTAGCAAGAGACCAAGTATAGTGTCTGTTCTTGAATACGACGAGTATGAGTCATGTATAGAATCATTGAGCAAATGAAAAGAACTAAGGCCAAGTGCAACCTCTGTTCTTTAAATTGAGGAACATAAGGCATATAGGTAATCAGTAAGAAGAGGTAATCTGTTCTTATCCAACTTAAGTGATCAAATAGCATAAACATCGGATCACTTCAATTAAAAATGGTAAATCGCATAGGCCAAAATGAGTTATCCACTAGATCAAGCACACGCATGGGAGCAATAGACCAAAGGGTCGAGCGCAATAACTAGACCAAACCGAGGCAGGAACCCTAGAATTGGGGAATAGAAGAGAGAAGGAAGCACTTACCGAAGAAAGAGGAAGTGGACGGCGGTAACCCCACCACACCACCGGCGAGGGGCGGGCCCAGCGGAAAGCCACCGGTGGCAGGCTATGACACCGGGCCACGAGCCACCTCGGGTGGCGCGGCGAGGAAACCAGGGGGCAAACCAGGACGACAGAGCGGCCGGCGGAGTGCCCGGTAGAGCAGCGGGCGGCGGGACCCGAAGAGGAGGTGACAACCAAACGGGACCGGCGGGGTTGGGCCGAGCCTCAGGCTCGAGACCGAGACGGCGCCGAGGGGAGCACCCGGGGCGACGCCAGCACCGGACGGGACCAGAGGCGGCGGGGAAGGCCGAGAGGCGGAGGTGCATCGGGGCTGTGGCACCAAACCGAGGTGGAGGGAGATCGATCGGAGGGCGGTGCCTGGACATGTGAGAGGAGGTGAGAGCAGATGCCAGTGGCGAGAGAGAGAGAGGATTGCAGGCGCTGGGCGGAGAAGGCCAAGAGCCGAGGCGGACGGTGGCGCTCAGGTGTCTAGCGGAAAAGGAGGCAGCTCAGTGGAGCACGGGTGGAGAAAGGAGAGAGAGAGGTTAAGGTTGGGAGAATGAGAGGGGCACCAGAGTGGGCCTAGTGGGCCGGCTGGAAAAGAAGCATGCTTTTCTTCAATTAAAAAAAGAGAAAGAGAAAAAAAAGAAAAGATAGAAATTTTAAAATGATTGCCACTGTTTTCTTTATAACAGGAAGTGGAGTCAAATTAGGTTATTCTTTTTCTTTTCTTTCCCAAAGAGAAATGAAGAAAAAGGATGTATATATATCTATGCTTACCGAAGAATAAATTGAAATTTAAAATAATTACTTAAGTTAAAATATTTTCTCTTCCTTCTTAAAAGGGAATTAAATTTTAACTAAAATGATAAGTTATTGTAATTAAGTTAAATGTATATTCTTCTTTAAGAAAGTGGGTTAAACCATAAGTCAAATTCTTAAAGAAAATGGGTTGTGAAGTCATGTTAATTCAACATAAACTTTAAAGATAACAAAAGTTTGGTTATTACTTTAAATAACCCTAAAATCTTTATAAAAAGGCTTGAAGGATTTAAGTCTCAATTTCTTTGAGAGTATTTTAATACACGCATCATCTCATGCATACAATGCCATGGTCATTGCATTCATTTTGAGATTTTGCTGGATTAGTCCATTCGGACTATACTGTTTTTCTTTCTTCAGAAATAGGAGTTCAGCTAGCAGACTAGTCGAACTCCACTACCTATCCGTTACCAGGCAAGTCCAGTTTATTGTTCATATCCTTTGAGAACAATTTACAAAATTTCCTTCTCGTCTATAATATGCACAAAATAAAAACCTATTTTCTAAAGAGGAATCAATTGTTGTTTTATTTGATCGCTGGTTTTTGGGCGTGATCATGGTGGGTGGTGAAATCCTGGAATGGTGACGGGGCATATTGGAAGGTGAATTTTATCACACGGGTTTGTTCATAGAAGGTTAAAGCAACCAATGATCGATTCTGCTTAAGCGCTGTAGTGATCGCGCATACCACGTACCTTGTATGGGCAGGGCTAAGCCCACTACTACAGAATGGCTCATCCCGGACGGCACATCGCAGACGGGTTCAAGCGCCCGTTTAGGATAGAAGCCATTCCAGACGGGCCCATGAACCAACACGTCTGTGATGACTTTTGCCCGGGACCTAGTGTCTTGGATGATAAGTCATTCAAGACGGGTCGCAGCCGCCCGTCTGGAAAGAGACATCGCAGACGGTTCATCCTGAAACCCGTCTGCGAAGGAACACATTATCACAGACGGCTCGAGCTTGACCCGTCTGCGATGACACATCAGAGACGCACATGTTATGAACCGTCTGCTATGTGTCAACACATCGCAGACGGCCTTGTGTTCACATGTCTGGGATATGTCATTAAAGGCGGTTCAAGTGGCTTAACCGTCTGCAATGATTTCTCCATCTTTATAACAGATCCAGTCCCTCCAATCTATTAGGGTTTCCTAAATTTGTCGGGCTGGTGGCGGCGGCTGAGGCGATTTTGAGGCGATTTTGTGGGAGGAGAAGAAGATTGGAAGGAGATAATTGATTTGGTATGCCAATAGGTTAGTACATTTGGTTATTTAGTTAGTTTAATTGCTATATAGCCCTAGATGTAGTGTCTTTATGTTAGAATTCTATTAGAAGTTAATTTTGGTTTAATAGATTTGTAGGTATTGATGAATGGTTTATTAATTGCATGTGGTTTAGATGTAATATATAGTATGCTTGGATGCATGGCTCTAGGTTGGATGGTTTTGCGCATAATTAATTAGAGAAGTGAGAGAGAGCGATTAGTTCAATATTTATTTTGACTCACATAGATAATTAATAAATCAACATATGTTTATATGTATGCCATAGTGGCGATGGATCGAAGATGGATGTATGATGCGAACCGTGTGAGCCCTGAGTATATCAGTGGCGTGAATGAATTTTTAAGAGCGGCTGAGGATGATATGTCGAGTAGGAAGTCTGGTCATATGTGTTGTCCATGCTATGACTGCAAGAACGAGAAGATGTTCAAGAACACGACTCAGTTACAAGATCATTTGATCCGTAGGGGATTCGTAGCCGGCTATACAAATTGGATCCATCACGGCGAACACACGGAAGGGAGCGATGAAGGAAGTAGTGGCGAAGAGTTGAATCCGGAGGCTGATGATGGCTCTGAGTCGGATGAAGAGGATGCGGAGATGCGTACCAATGAAAATGATCTCGAGCAAATGTTGCGCGATGCTGAAGGTAATGACCTTGGTGGCAGGCAATATGACAAATTTCTGGGTCTCATGGATGACTCGGAAAGACAACTATACCATGGTTGCAAGGCAAAATATACTCAGCTATCAGCTGTTCTGGAACTGCTCAAACTAAAGGCAAGCGGAGGTTGGTCTGACAAAAGTTTTACTGCACTTCTAGAACTCTTGGCAGATATGCTTCCCGACGGGAACGAGTTGCCAAAAAGCACATACAAAGCTAAGAAGATTCTCTGTCCGTTAGGAATGGATGTACAAAGAATACATGCTTGTAAAAACGACTGCATCATCTTCCGTAAAGAGTACGAGAAACTACATGGTTGTCCGGTTTGTAAGACTTCCCGATACAAGAAGCGCAACAATGCTACGGACGATGACATCGAGGGCAATGACGAGAGGACCGGCATTCCGGCCAAGGTTGTATGGTATCTTCCGATCATTCCTCGCCTGAAGCGTCTGTTCGCAAATCCAGAACATGCAAGGAAAATGCGGTGGCACGCAGAGGGGCGGAAAGTTGACGACTTGATTAGACACCCAGCGGACTCCATCCAGTGGAGAAACATCGACAGGAAATTCCCAAATTTTGGTACGGATTCTAGAAGTGTACGGTTCGGGATGAGTACGGATGGAATAAATCCCTTTGGTAACATGAGCAGTCATCACAGCACTTGGCCTGTGGCTCTTTGTATATATGTACAACCTCCCACCCTAGTTGTGCATGAAGAGGAAGTACATCATGTTGGCCATGCTGATCGAAGGCCCGAAGCAACCCGGAAATGACATAGATACGTACCTGTCTTTGCTGAAGGAGGATCTGGAAACACTGTGGCACGAGGGCGTGGAGACGTGGGATGCAGACAAGAGAGAGAACTTCACCCTACGAGGTTTGCTATTTTGCACCATCAATGACTATCCTGCGTACGGTAACCTATCCGGCCAGAGTACTAAAGGAGCAACAGCCTGTGGTCAATGCATGGAAGATACGGCCAGTTTGTATCTCGAGAAATCACGCAAAACCGTATACATGCGGCACCGTAGGTTTTTGCGCCGAATCATCCTTACCGCAACTTGGTTACTGAGTTCGACGGAACCATCGAAGAGGGATCGGCTCCATCAGTTTTAACCGGGAGACAGGTATACAGAATGGTTGAAAATGTTGATGCTCTTCTTGGAAAGGGGCGTAAATTAATGAAGGGTCTGTGGAAAAAGAAATCACTATTTTGGGGTTTGCCTTACTAGAAAGAGCTAGAAGTTCGCCACTGTATCGATGTCATGCACATAGAGAAGAACGTCTTTGACAGCCTAATTGGACTCTTGCTTAATATCCCTGATAAAACAAAGGACGGCGTGAAGGCACGTCAAGACTACGTGAAACTGGGCATCAGGCCTGAGTTAGCTCCGATAGAAACCGACAAAGGCAGAACCTTCCTCCCACCTGCATGTTACACACTCTCTAAAGCCGAGAAAATTGAGCTATGCCAGTGCTTGCACGATGTGAAAGTTCCAAGCGGCTACTGCGCCAACATCAAGAAGCTAGTTCCAAGCGGCTACTGCGCCAACATCAAGAAGTATACCTGAACTGGATGCTCTAGAGGCAAGGCTCGTGTTGTCCTATGTCGCCTCGAGATGTACTTCCCCCCGTCATTTTTTGATATCATGCCGCACCTCATGACTCACCTAGTTCGAGAGATCAAAATGTGCGGTCCTGTGTTCCTACGGAGCATGTACCCGTTCGAGAGATATATGGGAATTCTGAAGGGCTATGTACGAAATCGCTCGCGGCCTGAGGGAAGCATTGTGGAAGGTTATGCCACCGAAGAGGTCGTTGAGTTCTGTTTGGACTACATGCCACATGCCAACCCGACAGGTCTACCTGAATCACGACACGCGGGCAGGCTCCATGGTACCGGGGTCCTCGGAGCTAAATCCATCACTCCTGATCGCGACGATCATGCTCAAGCTCATTTCATGGTCTTGCAGCACATCTCAGTGGTTTCGCCATATATCGATGAACACATGGAAATGCTACGACATCAAAATCCAAGAAAAAGCGAAGCGTGGATCAAGAAACAACATATGTCCCTATTCAACCAATGGTTCCAAGACCGGATCACCACCACGTCGTCATCTGATGAAATGCTGACATGGTTGTCAAAGAAACCGTACTTCACAGTTCGGACATACCAAGGATATGATATAAATGGATACACATTTTATACGAAGGCTCAAGATGCCAAAAGCACATATCAGAACAATGGTGTGCGGGTCGATGCTATCGATTCCGCCGGTCGTAAACACTGTTACTACGGGTTTATCGAGGAGATTTGGGAGCTCGATTACTTCAAGTTCAAAATCCCAATATTTCGGTGTCGTTGGGCCCACCTCTCGCACATTAAGACCGATGAATACGATGTGACTACTGTTGACCTGAGCCGTGTTGGCTACGGTACTGAACCATTCGTCCTCGCCAAGCATGTTCATCAGGTATTCTATATGATCGATCCGTCAAGCAAGAGGCGGCATGTCGTTAGAAATGGAAAAAGGAGCATCATAGGAGTCGACAACGTTGTTGACGAGGATGATTACAACGAATTCACCGAGAATTACTCCAGAGATTTGAGTTTCGAGGCTGAAGCCATGGAAGGAGCTAGGTCGTACTACCGCAACGATCATCGTGAAGGGCTCACTTTCAAAGGGAAGAAGCAAGTATTGTAACAAATTGATATTATTTCTATTGGATATTTACTTTCATTGTCTTCCATCTATATATATATGTACTTAGTAGTCTCTTGTGATTGTTGGCAGCGAGCACATGTGAATGTATATATCATTTCCAAGAATGTGATTGTATTGTAACTAATTGTATGAATTGCTATGTACTCATGAATTAATTGCAATATTTTGCTTTTGAATGCATTCCTGTGTATACATGCCTGAGTTGGAATATGTTGGAATGCTTTTGAATGCTTGCTGTGTATACATTGCTGTAATCTTTGCAGAGGGCATGCTAGCATTTCCTAAGGCTAGCCAAAATTCAAGCAGGACATAGCCCCTGTACAGACTCATTGCAGACGGGTCAGATCCAAACACGTCTGGGATAACAGTCATCCCAGACGGGTATCACTAATGACCCGTCTGGGATCGCAGTGACATCGCAGACGGTAGGTGTCCTAGCCTATCTGGAATGACCGTGACATCGCAGACGGGTGGTGGCCTAACCCGTCTGGGATGATGGTCATCTGAGACGGTAAGCTCACTTAACCCGTCTGGCATGAGCTTAGTACATATACGAGGACTTAGCGAAATTTCAGAACTCCGCGCCAATTCACATTCCAAATCCCTAATTCCCCTCCCACGCCCGTGTCGCCGTCTCCACTGCGCCGCCGCCGGAGAAGGAGCCAAGTCCGCTAGCCCACGCCGCTGTGGTTCCACCTCGCCGCCGCCGGAGAAGGAGTCGAGTCCGCTCCACCGCGCCGCCGTCCTCTCCACTGCGCCGCCGTCCTCTCCACCGCTCGTGCCACCGTCTCCACCGCGTCGCCGTCCTCTCCACCGCGCCGCCGTCCTATCCACTGGTGAGTGCTCCAATGTCCCCTCTCTTTCCCCAAATTCTAGGGTTTGCTCTCTGATTTCACTTAGAATGCTAGGGGCACTCTGGCTAAGAAAATGGAGCTATATATGTGGATATCATACTGCTTAGACTGAAAGAACAGATACTACGATTGATCTTTAGCTATGTACTCTGGATATTATGATTATTTTCTGAATGACTAAGCATCATACGCATAAATATATATGTTTCGAGTGCTCTAAATGGTTGTGGGTTTTAAACTTGATAAAGAATAGATGCCATGCTTGGTTTTTATATATTCTATCTGCGATAGAATCATGTTGAGATAAACTCACATGTGTAGTGTGCATGTATTGGTGCTATTTAATCCTTACCATGTCCAAAGCAATTTATGTTTTTTTTTGCTTACTTCTATTATTAAGTTGTTGTCTTTCCTTATTTCTTTATTATCAATTACAACTGATTAGAACATATTATATGCTTGATAGTAGCTATTTAATTAGTAGCTAAAATTGATGTGAATAGAATAAGTAGAACAGATTCTATACTTGATTTTGTGTTTAGATGTCAATTAATTAATTCAAAGATTAATTGTTCTATAGAACTCTTTTGTTATTGCCTTAGAGTTTAGTCCTAGCTCTGTTATGATTTGCTCATTTGAGATAGGTGCAAGAGAATAGCTAGGGTTTTTAGTTCCTTGCTAGATGGTACTTGTAGAAAAGGTAGTATTAATCCCTTCACAACTTAATCCTGCTGGTAAAGTGACAGAAGCATTGCCAACTGGTTAGCTGATTCTTTGCATAACAAACTGTCATTAGCAAGCAAACTGTCATTATTTAGCTGGAGATTTACTTTCCCGGTGTGTGAATTAGCCACCCTAAAAAGTTCCAGGGCTTCTGCTTTTGCAGCAAGAGATTGTGGATGAATCATGTTATGCAAAGAATCAGCTAGCCGGTTGGCAATGCTTGCTCACTAATGCCCGCTAAATGAAGAATGAACTTTGCACAAGACATATCACCTCAACGAAATAAATTATTTTTTGATATCCTTAATCTCATGAACTTTCAATACCAAGGGTCAGTTTGTAGTTACTAAACTATATATGCTAAACTCACTTTTGTCTTAACCCAATGTGATACAAAGTTTACACAGAAATGTCGGACGCCCATTCTTCTTCTAACTCCTCGTCGGGGCACTCATCGTTGCCGAACCCAACTTCGGGCAACGATGAAGGAAGTAGGGGGAAAACCACCCGGAAGCTGCGAACAATGTCGAAGCCCCCTACTCGACGTATGGTGATCACCCAAGTATCTACGAAGTCCGGTGTGCCCACGAAACCGGATGACGTAGCGAACAAATTCCGCACGTTCTGTGGGATACTCGGGCGGGAGAGGGTCAGCATTACCATTGAGAACTGGAAGGATATTACCCCCGCGAAGGAGGAGGAGTTGATGGATGAAGTAAAAAGGTGGTTCGAGATCCCGTCAGAACACGAACAACATGTGAGATCGGCTGCAATGAAGACCATGGGCAAGGCGTGGAGGTCGTTCAAGAGCATCTTGACGACGAAGTTCGTACGGACGGGAGATAGCCCGTTTCAGAAGTACGGCTTCCTGGACGAGCAAGTGTACGGCCGATTTATTGAGATGAAGACCACGCCAGAAGAAGTGGCGAAGAGTGAACGGCAGAAGGCCCTTCAAGCAAGAAACAAGCACCCGCATAGGCTCGAAAGCACGGGATACGAAGGTGCTTTGGCGAGATGGGAGAAGCAGGATCGGGAGGCAATGGAGAAGAATTTGCCCCCTCCATTTCCCAGTGTGGTTTCTGGCTGCGCCGCCTCCTGGTGCAGAGCACGTGCCAAGCCAGATCCGCAGAGCGGTTCAGCCACATTTCCAAACCCCGCTGACCAGGAAGTGGTCGATCGCATGGTACGTAATATACCTGACTTTGTACACACAATTCTTCGGAACCGTACGAGGTTTCATTTGTAACTCGCACGCGTGATCGTTGCAGGTGCAGATAGCTTCACAAGGGCCACTAGATGATGATGAAGCACAATCATCTAGGACGAAAGACCTCCTCACCGTAGCGTTGGGAAACCTGGAGCACCCAAGTCGCACAAGAGGTGTTGGGGTTGCAGTTCCCTGGAGAGAGGGATTCCCTGAGACGGAGGAGGAGTATGAGAGGAGGAAGGCCGCCAAGAGGAGTCGAACTCAGTCGACAACGACGACGAGAGACTCCGAAGATCTGGAGAGGCATATTCAGGAGGAAGTCAGGAGGCAGGTTGAGGCATTTAAGGAGGAGTTCAGAGCTCAACTTTTACAATCTAACGTAGCTATGGCGAGCCCCGGAAATATTCGGAGTAGCTGCGCATCCGCCGAAGAACAGGGTGAAACATATCCCTGCGACACCATCTCGGTAAGGGCCATTTAGAGGATTTTTGTAATAGTAAGTACGTAACGTTGAACGTAATCAACAACATACTCTCTAATTTTGTAGGAGACGACTCCTTGCACGTTGGTGGCAAGGGTAGCCGGAGATGTCACCCTCGATGCTGCATTTGGGATGGCATATCCCAAGGAGGCAGGGGCTCTACTGCATGGTCGCCCCATAGCATCGACCTTTCAGAAGGTGCATGTGGACGATGTGGTTGAAGGTTTCAAGGAGCTCCTGCTTCCCATGCCACCAAATGACGAGATCACGTTGCTGCGTCAGACGATTGGCACCTTTATCCAATGGCCCAAGAGGGACATCAAAATACAAGTGCGGCCTGCCTCTCAGAGCGCATCAGCCATTCAGCCAGCTAGGGAACCCGAGGCTAACCCTACCCCCATGGAGCTAGTAGCGGCAGCGCAACGGGCTGATGAGCCAGCTTCATCTCCGGTCAAGCTCCTAGAGCCAGCAGCTGCTACCTCCATAGGTACTAAGGAGGTGCTACAGATGAGATCAGTTCCTCACCGGTTAAGCGCACCTACTCTAGGGGGGCTAGCAGAGTCGGCAAGGGCAGGAGTCGCAGTAAGACTTCCAAGGGCAGCCAAAAATCGAAGGCAGCTCTAGTGGCAGAGCTTGGGTTTGATCCGGAGGCAGTGGATGATCTCCCTTTCGCGCCTGTAACTCGTCGATTCGTGAATGGACAAGTCTTGGTCACGCCGGAAGACATATCGAGCTCACTGGCGTGCCAGAGGTTGCATGATTGGTACATGAAGGCGACGAACAACCTAGAGCCCGGCCAAACCATGCCACAATGCGTCAAGGTCGCTTTCAAGGAGGAACACCTTTTCCACCAGGACATGGGCGGGTTGTTCTACCTATACTTTCAAGACCTCTTCGAACTCTTCAACCTCGACGCCCTGGAGCAGACCCTGTTGAGATGCTGGACATTGTAAGTCTACAACTTCTTAGTCAATTAGTTTTCTCCATACCTATGCAACTTAATTAAGCCGTGACATGATTTTCCATTTTGCATAGATACATGCACACCGAAGCCAGACTGGTCAAAGAACCTATCGGCTTCATTGACCCGGCAAAGGTGACTTGGGCAAATATTAGGGACAACAGACATGCAGTTCTGGAGTATGTTAAGCATGCACTGTTGTCCCAAAAGGATAAAGAGTACATCGTATTTGCCTACAACCCTGAGTAAGTGTTGCATCGCATCCAATACTTATAATTTCACCATTACGCATATATCAAGAAGCTGATTTGGAAGTACCTCTATATATGTGCAGCTTCCATTGGGTGTTGGTCGTACTAATACCAAAATGGAACAGAGTTATATACTTTGATTCCTCGCGAAACCCTTCACGCGACTTTCGGCCGATTCACGACGTACTTGACGAGGCGTTCATCGAGTACAAAGCTCGTGGAGGGATAAGTGGCAAAGGGTCAAAGCTGCGACATAGATTTGACTTTCCGGTACATATACATCCATTACTATGTTAATATAGCATATTGACATGCTTCATAATAGATTCTTCTTAGCTAACGTATATTTGGTTGTTGTTTTAGTGCAAACAACAACCTAAGGGGACAAACCTATGTGGATTCTACGTTTGCTACCACATGGAGGTTGTCGCGGGTTTCGTTAGGCGAAGACTAGCGGAGGAGGTATACCCAAATGCAAACATTATTTCGAGTTTATTTACATTTGGTAATTTTCTAGTCCTTGATGATTTTATGAAAGCAACAGGCGTGGAAGGTTCAAGATGACACATTTGATGAAGCTGAACTCAAGCGCATTCGAGGGATTTTTGCCTTCTTCATCAATACACAAATCATCAATCCCGCCGGCGAGTTCTACGGTGGCGGCTTAGCGGACTAGCTAGCAATATCTTTCATATTTGTTCTTAGACATCTGCTCCAACTCTAGTTTTAAACATTGAACCGATTGTTGACAGTGTGCAGCAATTGTGACTCAGTTCTAGCTAGCTACCAATTGTGAATATATGTAGCTGGCAATTGTGAATGCATGTATAAATATGTGATTGTTACATCATGTGATTGTTTCTGTGAATGTCTAAATATGTGAATATTCTGTGCAATATATATGTATCTCCTGTTTCAGAGGGCATGGCTAGCAATTCCTGAGGCTAGCCACAAAACAGGCAGTGTTATGCTCTCTGTACACACCCATCCCAGATGGGTGAATAGTTGAACCCGTCCGTGATATCATCATCGCAGACGGGTCGTGACATACGTCCGTCTGGGATGACACTGACATCGCGGACGGTCGTGATAAATACCCGTCTGGGATGACCCGAGATCGCGGACGGTCGTGATATAGACCCGTCTGGGATGACCGGACATCGCAGACGACTCAGCTGTCGGACCGTCTGCGACGAGTAATAATCGCAGACGGGCTGCGCACCCTTCTGCCATGACCTGCGTCATCGCTGACCACCGATTCCGGACGGACCGGCCAACCGTCTGGGATGGTTGTTTTGGCCCGTCTCGGAAGAGCTGTTCTGTAGTAGTGGCCAAAGTACCTTTGCCATAGGTCATACTCCTCTGAGAAAGAAAGATCTCAATAGTTGGATCTAGAGTATCAACTGTTGGGAAGATGGTGTTAGCCGTTGTCTAACCACAATGTGTTGGATGTGTAGTATCAACGTGAGATCGGTAGTGCATGGCCTGTTGTGCGGGACTATGACGCGTGATATGACTGAATGAGCGATGAAACGGCTCTGTGACTTTATGATCGGGTTGTGCATGTGACGACATAAACGCCATAACTATTGGTCATTTGTGAGTGCAGTTGCGCAGCTCTGTAGAGTGTAAGAAAGTGTGGCTTAGTCACTCCATGTTCCTAGTTGGAACTGTGATGTAGTTAAAACCCTTATAGGCTTGTAATGTAGGGATTCTTTACGAGGTATTAAAGTAAGGGAGTGTCTATTTCTAAGTCGACTTAAGAAATAACTATTTCTAAATCAACGATGCTAAACATTGATTCTTAATCTAATGGTTAATGAGGTAGTTGCACATTTTAGAAATCATGTGTAACTTAAGGTCTAGAGATATGCAACTGAGCAAAATTGAGCAGTCGCATATTTTTTATATCTAAGTTATACTTTTTTTTGTGCAACTCAAGCACAAAAAATGTGCAACTCAGGCGACTGAGAAATAACAAATAATTTCTCAGTCGCATGAAAAATAGCAATTCTGTTAAAGTAAAAGGGGTGAGACCGACTATATTAATGGTATGATTTTTGGCCGCTGTAGAAACCCTAGATGCCGCATGCACCATCCTCGTCCAGATCGTGCAAGCTCGTGCTACACTCGGGCACGCGGGTATTTCTACCCGTATGTGTGGATATAGATAGTAGTGCGACGCTGCGGCGATCCATAAGCTCGTGGCGGTCACGAGGTGCTGCGGAGGAATTGTGAGGTGATAGTACGATTTCGACATATCGACTCACTACTCCGACTATATCGCCTCGCTACTTCCGCTCGCGTCTAGTGGTTCTGCTGGCATCTGGTGATCACGTGATCGTTCCTTGGTTACATGGTGACAACTTCAATTTGTATTTAGTGTACTGTACCCATATCCCTCGAGTAGGGTTGAAAACGGTACGAAAACGGTCGAAAAAATGTCTTACCGTTTCCATTTCCGCACTCTTTTATTGGAACGGAAACGAATACGGAAACTCCAGAAACAAAATGGAAATGGAAAGTACCGGAAACGGAAAGTACCGGAAACGAATACGAGATGAATACGGTCGAAAACGAAAACGATAACGAATATTTGTCGGAACACAAGAACCTTTGAACCGTGCACAAAAACACAACAAAAGCAACATGACACAAAGAATATATATTACATAACCAATTATATTTGTACGAGAGTAGGAAGTGTTAGCCTGTTAGGGCTAGGAGATCTAGATGGGCTGGATGAGGTGGATGGCTAAATGGGCTAGAACTTTTACACGGGGTTATTCAAAAATATTCCTTTTTCTTATATAGAATTTTTGTTTCTGTTTTCGTTTCCGATTAAAATCGCCGTACCGTTTTCATTTTCGTTTCCGTACCAAGAAATTCTGTTTTTATTTTCGCGTAAGAGCTTCGTCCCTTTTTTTTCAAAAACGGACGAAAAGTTTCCGTTCCGTTTTCAACCAGCCGTGCCGTGCGTCCGAGTGCGAATCTGATCATCTCCCGTTGGAAGATCGATACAGCCATCCCATCCTTATCTTCACGTGATCAGATCAGTAGCGAAGATCGATGAGATATCTTGGCGGTGAAGTCCTGGTGTGCTCAGAACCACCACGAGATGGAGACTACAATTAATACTCATCTTTTTCTCGCGAGTTCTTCAAGATACAAGGGCACACCTAAGTACCCATAGTTCCTAGTTAAGTACTACCTCTATTCGTAAATGGAAAAGTTTATAAAAATATGTAACTAAACTTCTCTAGCTTCAATTATATACAAAAATTCCAGTTTGTTAAGAAAAAATAGTATGGGAAATAGTAAATCAAAGTAGACTACTCGATCGATCGGGCTATCGAAAACACGTACAATGCTTACGTCTACTATCTTGCAGTGTGCATCGCGTCTTAGTTTGTTTACTATTTTTTTGGACAAGGAAACAGCTGAGGGACAATGACGGCTTCAGCTACTCGTGGAACGCGTGGAGGGATAGGACAATGACGGCAAGTACGACTTAAATTGCTGATGCTATTTCCGGAACAGGTCTCAATCGGGAGTCTGTAGGTACCATCAGATCGACTTTTACTTTGACATCTGTACCACGCGCGCGCGTGCATGGCGTGCAAATAGACACGCAGGTAAAAGTTTTTTGACATGCTAGCTTTATTAGGAAGCCATCAGATCAATAACTACGGTTGGAAAGATAGGAATATACTAGCGCCACACATGCATGATCAGAGCAAGACAACACAAATCGGACTCAAGCTGCAGAAGCACTAGAGCTATCAGCGGCACTGGCCGGTGACTTGACGACAGGCACGTGATACACGAGAAAAGTTTCTTACGGTGCAACTTGGTACGGAGACATTTCAAAACATATTTTCTTGCTTGTGTTAAACTCTCCGAGCAAGTAATTAATTTAAGTTGACCCCATACGTGTGGGTCCACGTAGGGCAGGACCAACGGTTACGTCAAGTGCATCCGGGGTAGTCTAGAGCACCGGCCATGTATATGAGATATCATGTCAAAAAAAATAGACAAACTTTAGGGAACATGAAGCTGGATTAATCTGGTTTGATCGTAAGTGTAATTAGTATGAGTGCCTTAAGCCATGGCGATCGAGATTTTTAATAATGAGATAATACAAAAATAATCCTAATTAAAAATATTGAGAAAGAGCTAACTACAACTAAAACCAAAAAAGGTTAGCAAGAGTTTTAAGAAAGCTCCCAGATTAATATGAACATCAATTTTGGGTGATCCAATGGCTAGTACCTGCTATAACCACTTGGAAGGTAAGAGACCGTAAATATCTCATAGGGTCATAGGGTCGATATGGACTTTGCCCTTTGTACAAACTAGCAATAGGACACGTACAATGCATGTAGCGTACTAAAATATATATTCACATTTTAAATGTACAAACATATCTATTATACTATTTAAATTTACAAATGCCTAAAAACACAATCTGATATATGTCTTTTATGGTCAACGCTGACGACTGTGCTTGGGTATGGAAGAAGGAAAATTAGAGAAGAAATGATGCAGCAGGAGGAGCAAAGGTGAGCTCGAAAGATTATTAATTGCAATTGTGCATTAGGTGAGAATAATTGTGATTATTAACTCGGTAAAACTGAATTTGAAAGGTCCAATTAAAATCATAAGTCATCAGATTAAAACTGGATAAATAGTTTAGACCATTTATATTTCATAAATTTTTACCTTTTATATTAAGAGAAACGCTACAGGTCGGCATGCTGATTGAGCAAATCCATCCTCCTAACATCTCTGGCCATTGATTCCCACACCACTCATCTAACCATCCATCGTTTCGTATAAAGTCCCTCAACCAAGTTAGGGTTTCGTGTTTCCCCTCCCCAGTCCCCATCAAACAATCTGATCTGGACCACCCAATGCATAGATGGCCGCCTCCTCGCCTCCCTTCACCCGCCGGCAACCGGCTTCCCCACCTCCCTCACTGACCTTGTCGTCAAGATCTGACGGGTGACCTCCACGCGGTCAGCGCCGCGCTTCGCTGTACTCTGTGCCGTCGTTGACGTCTTCGTGGACGGGGCGCGGGCAAAGGCATGGGCAAAGGACGAAGACGGCGAAGACGATGCTGCTGGTACAAGCTGCTGCGTCATGCCGATGGCGGCAAGCGGCTCCGTGGCGCCATGGCAAGATGGTGGCGCGACGCTGGCTGCATCGTCACGCCCACGACGCGGCCAGAGGAAGAGGAAGCGCCATGGACGTAGAGCAAGAGGAAGTGCCGCAGAGAAGAGCAAGAGGAAGCGCCGATGTCGACGAAGAGGAAGCGACACGGACGCTTGTCAACGGCTACGCTGCCGAGGTGGTTCTTCTTCCCAGTGCCGCACGACCTGGGCGCCATAGTCGTGATGGGCGTCATGGGAAGATTATATGTTTCTATCGCACGAAGATTGTTTGCATTATACAATGACGTTGTTGTTGCATTGGTTCAACAAGTTTGTTGCACATGTTTTTACTATATGTTTCCGTATCACGACAATATTGTTTCCGCAGATGTCCGTTCTGGCCAATCCAACCTTATATTAAATCAACTAATCTGGAATTTGTTTCCTGAAATTACGGGATTGGTTTCCTTAAAAATTGGATCTACATCGTGTGCTGCCGTATGTTGCATGTTGTTGCATTGGTTCAACAAGTTTGTTGCATATGTTTTGACTCTATGTTTCTGTATTATGACAACAATGTTCCATGGACATCCAATCTGGCCAATCCAACCCTTCATTGAACCAACTAAATTTGGAGTTTGTTTTCTGAAATTCTAGGATTGGTTTCCTTAAAAATCGGATCTACGTCGTATGCTGCATGCACGTTGTTGTTCTATTAGTTCAACAAGTTTGTTGCATATGTTTTAACTATATGTTTCTGTATCATGACAAAAATATTTCCACAAATGTTTGATATAGCCAATCTAACCGTCCATTGAACCAACATCTGATGGCCACGAAGTATACCTATAGATGTCTAATATAGTTATATCGATTTGTAGTAGCCACCTTATATTAATATAGATCAGGAAGTACATAATATTGTCATTGAAGCATGGTGCTAAACAAGGAAAGCAGATTGCTAATTCATGTTTTTATATTTCATTTTGTCCTACGTGACACATGCCTGGCATTACGTGAGTTTCCTTTTCTTTTCTTGCCAAGCCTAATTAATATTAGTCAATTTGGATATAATTCATACACGTGTCATTCTTGCTAATTTTTAGTCACTTTTCTTAACCATTGGATGAAGATCTAAATACTCACTCAATACCATAAGACAAAAATAAAAATATTATTTTAAGACAAAAGCACTACTGTAAAAACAGTTTTTCTAGACCCCTGATCTTAGTCGGTTTTCTAAAAACCGACAGCAATAATGAATATCGTAGCCGGTTTTGCTAACTGACCCGACTGTAAAAAAAAATAACGGGCTGAGAAATCAAGTACTCTCAGTCGGTTTTAGTTCTCAACCGACTCTAATAATATCTAAGACGGTCCATAAAATAAACAAACTAAGATAGAGTTAATATGTCAATCGGTTTTTATACTCTCAGCCGGTTTTTTTCTAAAACCGACTGGACTAATCTCCTCCGATGCAGCGCGCAAAGGCCTGGCCCATATTCCCCTAACCCTAGCCACGCGCGCCTCTTCTGAGCCTCTCCTCCTCTATCTCCCAACCGGCCGCCTCTCCCTCCTCTATTCCCCAACCGAGCGCTAGATCTATTCCCCAACTGCGGCCGCCTCTCCCTCCCTCGACTCCGCCGCCTCCCTTGCCTCGCGTCTGCCTCCGCCGCGGCCCGGTACTCCACCACGCCCTGGGACTTCAACGAATCTGTCGTCAGCTCCTCCTCCTCCAACCCCGACGAAGCCTCCCTCACCCTCCCCCACTAGCCATGCTTCCGGTACCAGTTCTGCAGGCACCGTCTCCGTCCGCAACCCCCACACCCACATCCTCAGCCCTTCGCTCTGCTGGCACTTCGGCCTCCTCATCTCCTCATCTCGACGACGACGTGCTGCTCATCCCTACCGGCTCCGACCTCATCGTCAAGCGCCCGCCTTCCGTGGTGGCAAGGCCACTGACGGTTGGTGCCCAACCGGCATCCCGCGGCTCCCCTTCGCTGCTAGGCCATCAATGGCTGGTGCCCGACCGGCGTCCCGCGACGGCTTTGACCATCCACCCGCGCTCGGTCGGCGGCTTCTGCTACTGGTTTGGACGACGGCAACGACCGATCGCGGAAGTCGGTGAGGTAGAAGGGGACGATGCGAAGGTGCTCCGCATGGTGTGAGTTCGTTGTCCGCTGGCCCGATCTCCTCCAGTTCATCGCCGGCGGCGGATGAGCACGGATTAGGCGAGTAGGGCCAAAGCAACCACTTTAAAAAAAATTATTCACTATCCCAGCCGGTTTATAAAAATCAACCGACTGAAGTAGTAGTAGTATCCCAGCCGGTTGTAAAAAAAACTATTAGCTACCCTTCGTTACAGTCGGCTCATAAACCGGCTGTGATGGGCCTTTTTAACCGGCTGAGAAAGCCCTTTTGGTGGTAGTGAAGGGTTAAATTAAATTTTCATAAACCACTACAAATACAAGAAAATACACACTACACTAAATAGTATAGTATAATTTTGCTAAAATTTTGCATACTATTTTAGACTACAATTTTATGCTTAGTATTACGCACTTTTGGGTGACCGAGACATAAGATAATTTCATGTGACCGGAAAATAGCAAAACCAAAAAAATAGTGTATGATATATGCTAATCTGGTGTATAATTTTCTATGCCGGTGATATGAGTAGTACAGAAGTACATTTCCATGAGTTAAAAAGAGATTAAGAATAATTGTTCCTATGTACAAGGTATGTATATTATATATCGAAGTCATTATATGAATCCTTGGTATATAGGAGCGAGTTAAGTACATCCATTTAAACATTTCCCTTTTTACTAGTACTTTTTAGACGTAGAATATTTATATGGTCAAACCTACCCTTGATCAATGGATAGCTCAGATCAGATAATACATGGTCAACTTAGGAGGTAAGTTAAAGCGTTTTAAAAGGGCTCATAGGACATATCTCTTATTTGCCGTATGTTAGATAATTATCTTGACAGTCTACGGTTCATAAGGTGCACCCGCGGTTATCGAGAATGAGGTGAGCCTGTGGTCGTTGGCGGGTTCTTCGAACATCTCGTTGCTGCCAGCAACCAACGGTGGCCCTGATGAGCGCGACTAGGTTGATCCTCGCCTCACCTATTACTTGTGGCGACATTTGTAACCACGAGATCTTGTTCGGTTCTCTCCTTTTGCAGCAAAGTAGAATTATGATCAGCATGAAAATGGATGCATGGTCGCTGATAGTTATACAGTGGCGCAAGTCCTCAAGAGTTCCCCACAGGGACAGACCAGGTTTCCTATTTAGACAAATAACATTTTAGCAGTGTATTCCTTAGCAAGAGGTACCCACACGCTCTCCTCCGTAGAGAATAGACACAAAACATATATGTAGTCTCACTACCAGAGAGGCTAAGTTCCTGTGAGTTTCTCACAAACAGAAGGATCATCCGAGTGTTCGACCAAGCACTCTTGAAGCGCGTAAGCTCTGCCGTTACGATATTTTCCTTCAAGCAGAGAGACCCTTCACTGATATATGTTAGTTTTTCTCGGGAATCAGTCATTCCGTGATAGTCTTTTTGTTTCCCAAAGATTAGTGTATCTTGTTTAGCGGGTTGGATCTACGTCCGACGGCTATCATCTTTAACCATACTAGACGGTTGTTTTTAAACAATGCCGCACAAAAAGGAAAAAAACTCTAAAAAGCACAAATACAATATAAAACTAGTCAACTCTACGAACACAAAGAATATGTTTATTAAAAATAAACAATTATACATTTTATTTAACTAATGTTGCACATTCTTTTAATTGTGTAATTTTAGGAAAGAAAAATGTGCAACCGCAATCGCCTGTTTCTTAAAACAAAAAGGTGACGGCTGAATAGCATGACTGTTTTATATTTATATAAACCTCAAGCGCAGCATCAACCTCGAGTCCCCAAGGCGTCACCTTAACACCGTACCTTATGACATACTCCATTCTGCTTGCTGCACTGCTTGCATTGCTCGTACCTGCACTCCTCCAACTCCTTTACAAACACTACAGGTATCACTCGTCCTACAATCTCCCTCCCGGTGACCTCGGCCTGCCGGTCATCGGCAGAACGTTCTCCCTCCTCCGCGCCCTCCGCAGCAACACCGACGACCAATGGTTCAGAGACCGGATCAGCATGTACGGGCCGGTCTCCATGATGTCGGTTCTGGGCTCGCCGACGGTGCTGCTGGCCGGGCCGGCGGCCAACCGTTTCATATTCAGCAACGACGGCCTCATCTTGACGCAGACAAGTGCGCTGAGAGCCCTCGTCGGGCGGTCGGTACTGACGCTCGCCGGCGACGAGCTGAAGGAGGTCCACGGCGCCGTGCAGGGCTACCTGAGGCCGGAGATCGTGATGAGATACGTGCGCACGATGGATGACGAGGTCAGGAGGACATCGAGCTCAACTGGGTTGGTCGCAACACTGTCACGGTACGAACAAACGGTTACATATATGTCATCGACATTACAGAGAAAACGAAACGCACTCGTACATATTATTTTTCATATATTAAGCCAGTCTTAACCTGAAACTGCCCTTTTTTTGCTAACATGGTTATTTAGACTTATATCATATTCTAATTGTAACACCGATGGAAATTTGCTTAATGCCTAGTCCATCGATATGGCTGATCCACGTATATATAGCACCTCTTTTAAATTTTCATCATTGCTTCGTGTGAAAAGACTAATCCAGATGTGCTATATTTGAAACCTAAAGATACATATGCTCGACCAAATCTACTAAACTCTCTATGTGGGCTAATCTTATCACAACTACATATGGTCATATAGACACACACTAATAGATCGTGGTATTACACTACTAGGCAATTTGTATACACCAAAAAGTGCACATGATGAAGGCACGTGCATAGCAAACAATCAGCACTAGTACAGAAATCATTTGTACAGACGGTTCGGAACACCCGTGCGGGACGGTTTTTTGAACCGTCTGTACGAAAGAGTCTATACAAATCAAGTTTGTACAGACGGTTGAAGAACCGTCTGTACAAATTGAAGAGTACAGACGGTTCCCAACTAGAACCGTCTGCACAAATCGCGTATTACAGATCGTTCCCAACTAGAACCATCTGCACAGATGGAATACTGCAGACGGTTCCAACTAAGAACCGTTTGCACAAATCGACTATTACAGACGGTTGCAAAACAGAACCGTCTGCACTAATTATTTGAACAGTACCTCGAGAAAGTTTGTACAGACGATTCTGGATACAGAGCCGTCTGTACAAACGCTTTTGAGGTGCTGGTTCAAAGCATTTGTGCAGATGGCTCTACGAGTAGAACCGTCTGTACAAAGAATTTGTACAGACGGTTCTGTACCTGGAACCGTCTGTACTCTTGAGTCGCCCTGCCACAGCGTTTCTGCTGCCGCGGCAGGGCGACGGTGCTGCAGCTTACTGCCGCGTCAGCGGAAACCGCCGTTTATGCTGCCGTGGCAGCAGTGCGGCGGGGCAACAGTGATGCAGCAGTGAGGCAGGGCGTATAGTCATTGATCTCAAAAATTTTTATTCAGAAGCAAACATTAAATGTCATTAATTCTTAACCACAAAGTCATTCAGAAGCCTCCGTAATCACATTAATTAAACGTCATTCTCGAATACAAAGTTCACAAGCAGTAACCTATTAACCGTTTTTCAAGTGCAAATCTTGAGGGTTATGGAATTCTCTGGTGTCCTTCATCAGCTGGGATAGTAGAAAACCTATTAACCGTCTTTGAACATAACGGACCTCGTCACTCTGGAGCTCTTCTGTAGGAAACTTAAATGTCTGCAGAAGGAAACTAAAACAGGTTAGGCACAACGTCAGAACGATGAAAAATGTAACTGAATACGGTGTAATGACACCAACCTCCGAATCTACCGCACTAGAGCTAACAATCTGCAACATATATGTCGCGACATAGTATCCACAGAGGTTGTTGCCCGGCGACTGCTTGTGGCACTGCAGAAAATCACGATTACGTGCAGGGTAATTTTAGTTTTATCGAATACATACTAGAACATGCGAGGTCATTATTCATGGGCGAGGGAGGAATTATTACCGGGAAATGAAATCGGTGGGTCGGTTCGGTTTTTTTTGTTTTCACAGGCCCCCCTTGGAAACGTACATCTTTAACGCCCCGTTGAGCACCCTCGTCAAATCTGTGTAGTTCTCGGGTGGGTAGTCCCTGGAGTCGAAGTACACGACATGTAGACGTTGTGGGTCGATACAAACGAGCATCCAGTGGAAGCCGTAGTTGTACGGTAGAAGAATGAGGCGCTTCGTACAGAGAACGAGCATGGCGTCCGTGATGTAATCCTCGACCTCCTTCTCCCTCTATTGGACCATTGTGGATATGACCACTTGTGGATCAAGGAATCCGATATTAGGATTTTTCGTCCTAACCTCTTGAATCATATGTCTACACATAAGAGTAATGTTATTGAAAGAGCGTATCAATGAGTTAGGTAGTTCACTTAGCATAAACCGTGATTCAAAACAATCATAGTGTCCAGCACCTTAACAGGCTGACATCGAGGGCATCGTGATGGTATAGGTCGGATAAATCCTTGAACTCGACGATGAAGGTTCCACCTGGATGGAGGAAATATTGCCGCTCGAACCTGGCGCTGATATTTTGAGGAAGCTCTCTCTCCTCGTTGGACCTCTTCATGTAAAAGTCGTGCACAATCTGAGCTGCCCAACCGAGTAATTCTAACTCCGTCCGCGTCACTAGCGGCTGCCTTTCCGTGTACACTCTTATCTCGGGTTCTTCTTGTACCTCTTTGCCATTGGCCGAATTTCTGGTATTTCTAGTGGACCTACGCTAAGCCTGTGGACTCGACTTGGTGGCCTATTGCCAAGATTTGCTGGACCGTTGAGATTGTGCCGAAGGGGATTTAACCTTCGGCGGAGGACCACGGAATGAGAAATCTTTACCGTCACGTACCGGAGACAGCGGCCGTGCAGGAGGTGGAGGGGCAACTAGGGAAATGTACTTCTTCGGCCACTGGATGAATGCGTTAACGACCTGTCCCAATGTTGCGACGTCGTCCTCCAGGGGTATAGGAAGTGGGTAGGATGACATATTCGCGTGCACCATGTCCACTGTCACCTTCGCGTTACCCATCGCTAGCGGAACTCCGTGCACAGTCGCCGATTGAGCTGGTGGAAATGCTAACCCCGTGGCAGCCTCAAGCATGTGATCCGAGCCAAAACTGCTGGCCACGAGGAGCTTGCACCGGACTGCCACCATTATGTCGTCCACAGGATATTTGCACCTGCCGACGTCGCGTGTAATGTCCTCGAAAGGTAAGTCGGCATCGCGGACGTCATCTGCAAAGTTGCCCTGAGGAGCTGCTTCATGTACGCCCTCATCATTCTCATTTTTCACGGATGCACAGCTACTCCAGCGCCAAGCATGTGGGGATGAGCCTGCGGGGTTGCGTTAGGCTACGGTGGCTTCATCCTCCTGCCTTAACTGCCGTACCCGCTCTTCGACCCTTTCATCGATCCTTTGTTCTAGGCCGGCATATATTTCTTCCATCAGCTCTCTTTTCATCCGTTCATGCTCAGCTGCCTCGCGCTCTGCTCTGCTTCTCCTTCGACTCCTGTATGAACCCGCATCGTCGGGGAATCCCAACTTCCATGGAACCGTCACCCCCACGCCACGCGTTCGATCCGGGTGCTCTTTGTTTCCCAGAGCCGAGGTTAGTATATCTTTTTCCCTGGTGGCTTGAAAAGTTCCTTGAGAGGATTCTTCTGACAGTCGCATGATGTTTTCGGCCACTAGCATGGTTTCGTGCTTCCTGAAGGCGACGGTGCCATTAGCGGAGATGTTGGCCCTCGCGCGATACCAGTTCCGGGCCTGCCTCTCCGGGATCTGGGAGAACGGTGTCTCGCGACTCTCCTGAGATGCCCGCTCATCCTCCCTTCTCCATTCCAACTCTTTGTGTGCGTACCCACCACTACCGAGCCTGTGGGGGTGAATGTTGCATGCCTACCGCACCTTGTTTGCTTGACTCCGCTGCACAAATTCCTCCGAAGTGCACCTCTCCACAAATTCTGCCCATTGATCCTCCAAGTACCCATAAGTGTTCGGGTCCTGCCTGTAGGGCATAAGATCGTTCTTCACGTACGTGTTGTAAAGCTCGCTCTTGAAGGTCTTCCACACCTTGCCCATCTTGGCTTTTGCCTGTGTTTCCACCTCCTTCTCGATACCTTCTGGGAAGTCGAATTGTGCTTTGATTGTGTCCCACAGGAACTCGTTCTCGATATTCGGCACTGAGGGCCAGCTGGCGTACATTATCGAGACATTTGTCCTCGCAAGTGAAGCGCACACTCTACGGAATGCCGCCTGAGCCTGCTGAGGCAATATGGGCACACCCTCATCACTGACATGTGTTATCGTGTAGTGACCCTTCGGTATTTGATTTTTGCCTCAGCCACCTGGCTTTCGCTTCTGCCCATCCGTTCCTTCGGTTTGCTCATGAGACGAGGCTTCTGCATGTTCTTCAGGCAACGGTTCAGCGCCGGAGGCACTTCACGTTCATCTCCGGACGCCATCTTATAAGTTTATTCACTACGAAAGCACATAAATCCAAAACTATCAAAGTTCATGCAATATTTGTGACTGTAAGAATAATAATAAGAGACGCCGAGGAAGATGATATATGTGCATATTGCAAAAAGAAGAAGCTATAGATCAAATGCACTAGCTTTTCTTTCTGTACATAACCAATATAGATATATGCATTCATGTAGAGAGCAGAGAATAATTAAGATGAATATTGTTTCCAAGATGTTAGAACATTTTGCCTGTACTAAGAGCCGTAACTAATTTCTTGATCTTGGCATCTTCATGTTGCTCCTGGTCGTAGTCTTCATGGCTTCCTTTGATGTATTCGGCTCCTCCTCTTGAGTTCCTTCGTTTACACATAGAACTTCTATGCATACATGATTTGAGTTTCAATTTAATTTTACTCAAACGTTATTTACTGCTTGAAACTAAACCAGATGTCACATCAACGGTGGATCTACTTAACTAGGCAAGCAAACAAATGTACAAGCCTTACTGCTAGCTGCAATTGTGACAAAATCCATTAAGCATGGGCACTAACATACAGCAATAATATCATTTACAGATTTTGCAATGTTTTGGAGACATAAAGATCTCCTGACGATCGAGCTGTTGGAGGCAAATACAACACGATCCTAAACAAAATTTGGTTACAAAATGGGCAACCCCATTGTGTAGACATGCCTAGCACAAAACCAACAACTAAATACTCAAGAACTACTTAGGATAAACCATAGACCATTGGTATCACTTGACCCCGGCTCATACACCTAGCTCCGGCACCCCTACTACTGACATTGACACGCGGTGAGGGGCCGTCTAGCGAGGGCGCAGGGAAGGCGCGCGCAGGATCTGGAAGCGGAGGCGGGAGGAGGTGGACTAGAATAGGGTGGGGCTTACCTGGGAATGCGAGGTCAGGGAGTCCGTCAGTCGGGGAAGTGGTCCGGCGGCGGCGGCGGTGATGTGCGGCGGCGGAGGGGGTGGCTCGGGAGGTCGTCGGGAGTAGCGCGGGTAGGGGCCCAGCGGGGAGGGGCGCCGGCGGGTACGAGAGAGCGGGAGTGCTGGCGCGGGTTTGGGAAGAGATGAGAGTTAGCGAAATACAATTGGTACTTATTAAACGGCAGTACAGACGGTTAGCAACACAGAACCGTCTGCAGTATTGTTAGTACAGACGGCTCGTAGTAGTCAGCCGTCTATACTATTAATACTACAAACGGTTCGTAGTGGTGAACCGTCTGCACTAATATTACAGGCGGGACGCCTCACCTAATTATGGTACAGACGGCTCGTGGTAGACGACCGTCTGTACTACTAATTGCAGACGGCTCTGTACCACGAGCCGTCTGCAGAGCCAACCTTCGGCCCCACTTGGTATTACATAATTGATTTATTGAGATAAATACATAAAATGCAAAAACTGACTTAAACTTGTAAAAATCATAGAAAATTCATAAGAACTCCAAATGAGTCGAACTTTTTTTGTACATTCATATTTTAATCTAATCCCCTTTAACAACCAGTCCTTCTTGATGATCGACGTGTAGATACCAAGTGGCCCCGATTGGTAGTTGTTCTTCGTTCAGCCCGGTGCCGTCTCCGAGAGGAACTCATCAAATTGATTGTACTCTTCTTCGTCCACGACATTCTCAACTCCGACAATCCTTCTTTTCCCCTGCAAGACTACGTGAAGCTTCTGATTTGCCTGGTCTTGGACGTAAATACCTGAACAGCTTGCTTAGCGAGTACAAATGGTTCGTCTTTGTATGCGGCACGCTCGAGGTCCACTGTAGTCATGCCATACTTGTCGACCTTAACACTTGAGAGTGCGACCCAGCGGCATCGAAAGAGGGGGATCTTAAAACGTACATAGTCCAGTTCCCAGATCTCCTCAATGTACCCGTAGTACGCACACACCCCACGTTTGTCCTGGAAGGCATCTATGCGGACACCGCTGTTCTGTACCGTGCTCTTCCCATCCTGTGCTCTGGTATAAAAGGTGTACCTATTTATGTCATATGCTTTGAATTTCAGGATTGTGTGACTTGGCCATCTTGCCAACTAGCCAATATTCTCCTCAGTTGAACTGTTAGTAATTTGGACCTTCAACCAGTTGTTGAAGCTGCAGTTGTGCTGTCTGGTGAGCCAAGCCTCGGTACGGCCTGGGTTCTCTCTACGTAGCTCTTCCTTATGCATGTTGATATGCGGGGACACCTCAGTCATGTGTTGCAAGACTACGAAATGGGCTTGAGACAATGCTGCGTAGTTAGCAATGAGTGATTTCCTCCCTATGGTCCCTTTGCCATCCAATCTCCCCTCATGGCGAGACACAGGCACACCTATTGGTTTGAGCTGGTCCATGTAATCGATGCAGAACTCGACCACCTCTTCGGTTGTGTAACCTTCGACGATGCTGCCCTCGGGACGAGACCTGTTCCGTACGTAGTGCTTGAGAATTCCCATGTACCGCTCAAACGGGTACATCTGACATAGAAATACCGGTCCACAGATCTTTATCTCTCTCACGAGGTGGACAATAACATGGACCATGATATCAAAAAACGACGGGGGAAAATACATCTCAAGATGACACAGTGTTTTCACCACATCGGCCTGTAAAACATCTAGTGCTTTGGGATCGATGACCTTCTGAGAGATTGTGTTGAAGAAGTAACACAGCCTAATGATTGTGTCTCGGAGATAGCTCAGCTGGATATTTTGGATTGCAATAGGAATCATCTGTGTCATCAACACATGGCAATTGTGGGATTTCATGCCAACTAACTTCAGATTTTCCATCGAAACAAGTTTCGAGATGTTGGCAGAGTAACCGTGTCACGGCCC
>JAGXJF010005716.1:0-55054 GCA_019208055.1 Stipa capillata | reverse complement strand
GTGGGCCTGGGCGCTGTGCTCGGGATAGGCCTCTGGCCAGTCCCATGCGCGGCCCGGGCCCGTGGGCCTGGGTGCTGTGCTCGGGATAGGCTGGTGTGCCGAATTTTTTTTCTGAAGTAAGGGCATTCACTGACGGGCACTACAATAGGACCCGTCAGCAGAAGTACTTTGGCTCCATAACCCTAGCTACCACCACTGACGGGCATTATTAATAAACCCGTCAGCAGAAGTACTTTGGCTCCATAACCCTAGCTACCACCACTGACGGGCCTCGATGGGACGCCCGTCAGTGGTAACGCTACCACCACAGGTACTGCAATGTTTTGTCCCACCTCGCCGAGCGAGCTGCGCGCGGACTTGTTTAAAAGGGCAGCTGCGCGTCGGTGGCTCGAAATCCTCACGACTGTCACTGATACTTCGAGCCTCGGCCGGTCCCTTGCGCGGCCTGGGCTCGTGGGCCTGGGCGCTGTGCTCGGGATAGGCCTCTGGCCGGTCCCCTGCGCGGCCCGGGCCCGTGGGCCTCGGCGCTGTGCTCGGGATTGGCTCGTGTGCCAAATTTTTTTCCGAGGTCAAGCCATTCACTGACGGGCAAAGGAATAAGACTCGTCAGTGACATTACGTGTCAGGGGAAAAGAGAGGGTGGACCACCCTTCTGACTTCTACTGACGGGTGCATGGTTGCCCGTCAGCGATATGTATACCTTTACGCACGGGTACTTTATAAAGTGCCCGTCAGTGAAAATTCGCGTCAGTGGAAAGACCAGTATGGCATTCCGTGCCCACTTTTACTGACGGGGCTTGTTTGTGCCCGTCAGTAGAAGTTGGACGCCTCCTCCAGAGCGTGACCATCGCTAACGGGGCCGTGTGCGCCCGTCAGGGATTGGTTTAATCAGCGACGGGTCTCTTTGTGCCCGTCAGTGATGATGGTGCAGAGAAAGTGTTTTCTGAGGTAGTGTGATTTTATTCTAAAAATCCATGCAACAACTAAAGAGAACATTGAAAAGATGACCAAAAAGTATAAACTTGCTGGTAGTCAGGGTAGGCGCCATTTATCCTTTGAACCAGGTGATCTTGTTTGGTTACACTTGAGGAAGGATAGATTTCCAGAACTAAGAAAATCCAAATTGATGCCTCGAGCTGATGGTCCTTTTAAGATAGTTAGGAAGATTAACGATAATGCATACAAGCTTGAGTTGCCTGCAGGTTTTGGGGTTAGTCCCACTTTTAACGTTTCAGATTTGAAGCCTTACTTGGGAGAAGAAGATGAGTGTGAGTCGAGGACGACTCCAATTCAAAAGGGGGAGGATGATGAGGACATCTCCCACGCTATCATCCAAGGACCAATCACCCGTTCCCGTGCCCGACGACTTAATCATGAGGTGCGTTCGTTTCTTGCTATCCATAATTATGTGGCTAAGGATGGGATTCTACTTAATGGTGATATTTTGATTCTTAGGAACATGGGAGAAGCACCACTGGACCAGCCACAAGAGGATGAGGCGTCACCCCAAGTCAAGTCGGACTCCACTTCAACTCCGAATTCGGTTCGGTTTTCAGCAGATAACACCTACATAAATGGGGCATAACTTTCTCATACGGAGTCCGATTGAAGAGTTCTTATATGCGTTGGAAAGATAACAATGACACCTTTCCAATAGATCTAATGCCATGTCATGAATAATTACAGAGACATTAGAATTATCAGAATAAGTTGTCAGGTGCTGCGACACCATTTTGGGCCACTTCGGGCCTTGTTTTCATTTCGGGATTTAAGCCCAGGTTTAGGGTGATACTCTCAGAAACCCTAGGTATAAATACTCTTTAGCCGTTATTATTTAGGGTGGGTTTTGCTTAGAATTATTCTGCCATCGTAGTCTCACTGATTTCATCAGTTTGTAGAACCCCACTTCGAGTAATCAAACAATCATCTCATTTGTGAGATTGCTTCTACTGTGTTCTTGCTTGTATTCTCGATTCGCAGGCAGGGATAAGCCTTCTTCGCGAGGTCAACCGCGTGCGCACGTGGTTGATAACCAACGGAGCCGTGGTGTAGCGATCGCAGGGTTCAGATCAGTTCTGTTTGGAAGCCGGATCGTCAACGTCGAGTTCTCCACAATCGTGATTATCCCTTCCTGAGAGTCAATGCCAGCAAATCTTTTAGGGCAAAAGAGATGAAGATTCGGATGCTTACTCCTGATGGCGGCGAGCTTTTCTTCGAGCCGCCGACTCTTGGCCCTTTCTTCGACCAACGCCTTCTTGAGGGAGGCGTTCTTGTCCGTGAGGGACGGGCTGTTCCCGCCGAGCCGGATCGCAGCCTGGACAAGGAAAAGTTTCGTTAGCATCACCCGAATTAATAAGTCTCCAACCGACTCAACCAGTCAGCTAGAGACTCGGGGCTACACCCACTGGGTGCACTGATCGTGCTCCCAGTGTTAAGAACTAAACAAAAATCAGATGTAAAACTTTCTCCGACGGAAGACTCAAGAACCTCGGCCGAGTCCACCAAGGATTTGGCCGCGTCGGCAATTCCCTAAGCTTGGAGCTAAGGGCACCGACGCGGTCGGTGGCTACTTCTGCTGCCGTCAAGTCCTCCGTGCTGCAACTCGGCAACAGCAACACGGGGACGCGGCTTCCGGACGAACCCGGTGCCGACTCTTCGGTGGCGAGCGCAGGAACCAAGGCCAGGCTCTGCTCGGCCACCGGAGAAGACTGGGTGACGAGCTGGTCTCCGGCTCCGCCTGCCGGTTCTAAGGAGTCGGCACCGATTGCAGCTACTGGCTCCGTCGTCGCCTCGCTGGAGGGAGTTGGCAGAGGCTGCGGGTCGTCAGTCGGAGCCTCGGTTGTCCCGGCACCCACGCCGGACTCCGGCGCCTTCTCCACGGTTGCGGCAGGCTGTGGCGTGGGTGCTACAGGCTGCGGCGTGATGGGCATGGCTGCAGCCGGAGCCTCGGTTGACTCGGCCCCCGTGGCTGACTCCGTGGCCACAGCAGGGACGGTTGGCGTCTGCGCACTGGGCACGGCCGTAGTTGGAGTCGGAGAAGACGCTCCGGCGGCGGGACCGGAGCCGGGGCCGTGGGTGTGCCGATTGCGGAATCTCCTTTATCGGAGAACTTCTTCTGGATTCTGCAACGTTAAAAACCAAATCGACTTCAGCATCTTCATCTTCGATCGGAGTACGAGGCAAGGCAAAAAAGACTCGTACCTGGTGGTTGTCGGGGATTGCCTTCTTCGGTTTCCCCGGGGCGGGCGGACCCCCGGAGGAACTGGCGAGCGCCTGCCGAGGCGCAGTCGGCTTGGCAGCAGGAGCCGGAGCTTGAGCCGCGGGACCGGTGGGTACGGCTCGTGCCCGCTTGGCGGCCGACTCCGCCTGAGCCGGCTCCGCCTCCATTTGCGGGGTCTTAGACCCGGAGGCGTCGTCTTCACGCCTCCGTTTGGTGGTCAGGGGGACCCCTTCGACTCGGTGTCCGAGTCGACCTGGACGCCTCCCTCGGGGGCTTCCTCATCGACCTCCGCGTCATCCAACGCCTCCGGAGCCGAACTTTGCTCGGGGAGTGGTGGCATGGAGTTCAAATTAAGGAAAGTCTACAGCATTCAAAGACCCGGAGTTAGGAGGAACGAATAGACAACAACATACAAGAACCCGACTCGGAATGTAAGACACTTACAGTCGGCGGTGGGTTGGCAGTAGAAAAGGGAGTCACGTGTGGCACCCTGGTGAGCCCGGTTCGCTCTTTGGTCAAGCTGTTCAGGAGTTCCATGAAAATATCGTCTGGAAGCCCATTGACCGACACCCTAGTCGAGTCGTGTGCGCCCGAGTACTCCCACATTGGGTGCGCCCGGGCTTGAAGCGGTTGGATGCGCCGACTCAACCAGGTGGCGATGAGGTCGGTGCTCGTGAGCCCTTTCTCCTGGAGTCTCTGAATCCTCCTCAGGAGTCAGTCGATCTCGGGCATCTCTTCGCTGGAGGGCTTGGCGCTCCAACGCTTCCGCCACTCGGGGGGACCTTTCGGTGTACGGGGGGAGCCCTTCGTGGCCAGTCGGCGTGCGCTCATCCAGGTAGTAGAACCACCCGTCCTGCCACTTCCGCACGGTGTCCGGGAGTTGCAGCTTGAAGTAGTGAGCGCCGGCCTTGACTTGGATGCCGGCTCCCCCGCAGACGGATAGTCGGCCACCGGCTTTGATGGGCTGCGCCTTCACCAGGAAGATCTTCTTCCACAACCCCCAGTGAGGCCGAGTCCCCAAATAACATTCGCACAGCGTGATGAAACACGCAATGTGCAGAATACCATTGGGGCTCAGATGATGAAGCTGGAGGCCGTAGAAGAAGAGAAGGCCGTGCACGAAGTCGTGTGGGGGGTAGCGAGAGGCCCCGCTCGATGAACGGGACGATCATCACTCGTTCATAGCGCGTGCGGAGCACGCTTCTCCTCTTGGAACGGGGCCCTCTAGTTGCCGATGGAGCGGGGCGGCAGCAGTCCCTCGCCGGCGAAGCCCGTGAGGATCCGGTCGGTGACAACCGACGGGATCCAATCGCCCTTTTTCCACCCCTCAGAATGAGCGGCGGTGGCGGAGGAGGAAGCGTCGGTCTTCTTGCCTTTGCCGGCGTGCGACATGGTCGAAGAGCTGAAGGACGGTGGCGAGGCGCGCGTTTTCTCTCAGGAAGAAAGGAAACAGTGCGTGGTGGCGGAGCTCTGGAGGCAAAGGGCTTGGGCGCGAGGAAGACGAAGGTAGATGAGAAGTGCGGCCGCCCCGTGCCCGCTTTTATAGCCGAGGGAGGCAAACCATCGGCAATCGTGCATCCGACGTGGCGGCAAACCACCGCGGCAACCGTCGTCCCGCGTGCGAACCCGCGAGATTCGGGCGCCTTTTTTCGCCACGGCTCGGCGTCCCAGGCGTCTTGACCGGCGAACGTTACGTCAGCAACCACTCTGTGCGCGCCGCCCGCGTGATTCGGGGCGTAATCATGACGATCCGTCGCATCGGACGTCACGCGAAATCACAGCGGCGGCAGCGGATGTCTCGGGCACGCTTCGCGCGGGACTCGAGGCGAAATCATTGCGCTGCGGCGCTGCAGGCGCTCTGTCCAACCGACTGCGTGCATTAAATGCTGAAGCGACGTCGTGTACAGCCAAGATGGTACCGTGTGACGCAAGCCGGCCTCGACCGGGTCCGGCTCGAACAAGTCGAATCAACTCACTGGGACACGTCACAAGTTGTACCGACTCCACCAAACAATTCCGAGGCGCACCGGCCGCCACACTCGGAAGCAGATTAGCTCTGCGAAAGGGTGCTGATGGCCGACCCAACAGGGGTTCGCAGGTCACTCGGCAACACCCAAGCTAAGGACGAACCCGGCATCCACAGCGGCGCAAGAAAGTCCCTGATTCGGAGCCGGACGCCACAGCGGCGCAGAACGGTTCACTGATTCGGGACTCAATGCCGGAGTTCGAGGATTCAGTTTCGAAGCTGAAGATCGAAGGCGTCCCCCCTGCGGGCACAAAGTGGCAACGGTCCACTCGGACATGCCAGACGCTATTTCGGATTCACTCGAAATTCATGATAGCCTCTCGGAAGGCCACAAGCCGACTTCCCTAGCCGGAAAGCGCGGGTATCATCGAGTTCCTAGTACTTAGCACAAATTTAACCTTTTTTCAGGTATCACGGGAGTCCATCAAGGTCTCTTCTACAGCGACTTGGGCGTATGCAACTTGCTCACCAATCGGCATCCGTGTCGAGACCTCGAAGCACTCGGGGGCTACTGACGGGGGGAACCCATCCGGGTAGGCCCAGCACAGCGAGTCGGCCCAACAGGCTCGAGGAGTTCCATGGAGGCCCACTCGATTGAAGGCCCAAGTAAGGCCCACACGGACGCAACGTCCGAGTGCCATCAAGGAAGGCGTTACAACCTCATCAAGGCGTATGTTTCGCTAGCATGAAGACTGGCGTTACTCGGACAGTTACGCAGAATAAATGTATCAATTAAGCTGTGCAGTTACTATAGCTCGGTCGACTGGCCGAGTTGGCACATGTAGAGGGGGACGGCTTCCTTTTTCCAGGAACTAGAGGCTAGGCATTATCTTCAACCTTCTGTAATCCTTCTCACACAAGGCTTATAGTACAATCAGCAGGAGTAGGGTGTTACCTCCGCCATTGGAGGGCCTGAACCTGGGTAAAAACCTCTTGTGTGAACCCGCTTGAGTCTTCCACACGTGCTCCCCAAAAATCCTACTAGAAATGTATATTGCCGCGAAATCCCCACGACAATAAGGTTACGAGAGAAACGCCAATGTTTTAATTAGGTTTATTTAAGAGAATATTATTATTAGCACAAAAAGTTTTTGTTAGCTGTAATTTTTGGGTTTCAGAAAATCAGGTTGTGACAACAACTCTCCAAACTAAGGTCATCCAAGTGCAAGACTAAGGCTCACTCTCAACACAACTCCTACGCTAGTAGACACATGTCACTTCTACTAAGGGGTAATACTACACCATCCTATGGTTTAGGCTGGCAACCATTGTCTCTATGGGATCTAAGGGCAAGGTGCACATAGATCCATCACATCAATGTATAAGAATGTATAATAAGAGTAATTGATGGGGGCCAATCCATCACCACTCAAACTATTAACTTTGTACATGGATAGATGAATCACGCAACCTAACACTCGAGCATCCTCACTTGGCATTGTCAAGAGATTTCATGGGCACGAACAAATGTTCGAGGTTGACTCACATTTAATCAATCCACATAACCACTACAGAACCTATACTACCGATTCTCTAAGAGTTATCAGGTTCTACTGGCTGCCACACTTCATGAGGACATCTCCACCACTGTTACACCCGCTACAACACCTATGATTGCCATTTGGCCAGTTCCTCTGGGTCCACTGACTAGAGCTCGTGCACCTCAACTCAATTGTCAGTTACTCTCGTTCTTAAATACTAATGTTATAACTCATCAGAACTTGGTACTGCCCTCGCGTGTTGATTTACTTATGCTCAAGAATAATGGCATTAGAGATTGGGCAAGAGGAACCTCGAGAATACTTCATGGCAGCAAGGGACGGAGAGGAATGCAAGAGATGATGGAAGGTGGTGTTCGCAGGACACTCAAGTCACCATAGGGACTTAGAAAAATTTCAAGATTTGGCCTTTTCCTAGTACTGCCAAATCTCCTTCCCATGTACTGCCAATTCACTTCTACATGTATTGCCAAGTCTCCTTCACATGTATTGCCAAGCCGCCTCTGCATGTACTGTCGAGTCTTCTTTCCATGTATTGCCAAGCCACCTCTCCATGTTCTAGCCACACCGCAAGTCAAGTCTGAGTCTAGTTTGGATTAGGGTTTAGGTGGGGCGCCCAAGCACCTAGATATAGTAGTCGTGTCCCCTAGATCAGACTTGGGTTTCATTGTGTATTGTTTAGCTACTGCTACAATTTTGCACCTGCAAGTTGTGTAGGACTACCGCCTTGTTCAGATTGTCCGTGGAATCCCAACTCGTTCTTCTTATCCTGTGCCAATTTAGTACTAGCAATTTCAGATTGCAATTACTTGAGTTCTTGCCTGTTCTTTGGTTACTTGCAAGAACCAAGAACTTAGTGTTCAGGTTGCTCATGCCCCCGGCATGATCAAAAACCCTCCAGCATTGATCTAGCGATTGCTAGGGCGTATCATCACGTAGGGTATAGTCGGATCGTCAAGGTTGATTCCCCAAATTGATAGCTACCTCCATCTCTCATCAAAAGATCGGGCATCCCATCGCATAAACACTACTTACTAATGAAAAGACAAGAGAACAGGTCGGAACAAATGGTCAAACACTACAAGAAGAGGGCTTGGCTAACCAAAGATCTACAATAAGTTCACACTCTCGAGAACAAGCTAAGCAACACCTCTATCCATAAAGGAAAACGAGCACTCCTCATCACCGAATAAACCTACCTAGAGAACAAGGTGACCCACGGAACTTCTAGGTTCTACGGTAAATCTGTGAGGGAACTAACCGAAAACCACCCTTCCATGGTTCAACTGCTCGGACAAAGAACTGCTAACTGCTGCTTCTGTCCTCAACGAAAAGAAAGACCACCTAATATTAGGATAAAAAATTCGGGGATTGAACCCACGGTCTATCATTGAACACTTCTCAAAAAACCTTCGAGAACCATAAGGTTGCTTATGCTGCAAAGAGAACTCCTTGACCGACAACGTGATATACGATTGACGATGAGTAGTGGACAACTACTGTCTACGACGACCGTATCCGTATATGAATACACCAAGACTAAGGATTATTCTACTTACCCGGGAAGGAGTGTACCCCAGAGAGGGACTGTAGTCAATCCCGATGTTTAAGGAAACTGGAATCCTGCTCGGGGACGAGTCTATATTCCTTACGATATGGTATTGCCCTTTATATAAGGATCCCGAAGGCCTTCGGAGAAGACAAGTTCTGAAGTCCAATAGAAGCATCCGAACCAGCTTTGGACTACACAAGCCTTAGAAGATCAATCGATTTTCGAGCAAGTAGAAGAGGAGATCTGCCTCGACAACCACCTTCGACTAGATGTAGATCCCATCTAGGACTAGACATCCCCTCTTGTACTCTGTCTTGAGATCAATATATACCAACATGATGTAGGGCTATTATCCTAGGGGAGGCCTAAACCTGTCGTCAACAGATGGCATCAACCATGGGGATCGCATCTGTTGCTTCCAACAAATCACCATTAGTGACTTCACCACAAGCCGTGGCACGGACTGGCTTCTTGGACGAGGGGTTCTACAATAACTTCACCCCTCCGACTGATCAGGACCCAAGATAAGACCGAGTCAATCTCGGCAATCTCTCACCTGACGACGAGTCTAACGATGATGTAAATTGGTTCATGGACGAGTATGCTAGGGCTTACGGGATCGATCTTCAATCCCAAGACTATCAGAGTGATTGCGCAAATGGTGCAAGTCCCATGTCGGATTATCACCTGCTTGTTCCGACCATCTAGATGGACGACGACACATATCGGAGATCTCCTCCGATGGTAGGCCCATGATGGATCTGGAATACACCTCAAGCGGACAGTATCCCCATGAGATACTCGCAATGGAAGATGGGTTACATCATCATAATTCTCATGAGAGCGATGAAGGCTATCCAACCCCTGCTACGGGGTTTCCTCTGCAAAACCTAGCGTCGTCACAAACGCACAACCCAGGTAGTTGAGAGAAGAGTCCGATTCCACAAGATTCCAATCTATTTGGATCAAGGGTTGCTCAGTACCTGTCTGGATCCGAGAACGTCTCAGAAAACCTCTTTCGTTGGATCTCACGACTCCAAAAGGGAAACTGTGGATGGACGATATGGAACATCGTATCCTCTAGGCACAAGAATAAGCTGAGTCCTTAGACAAAGTGGCTAACGCCTATAGTGCCATGAAAAGTGTAACCCGTTACAATGGTTCTCGTGGGAGGTCTAGTCACAAAAGATGATCTATCAGGAGAGATCTCCTCGGGATACAGATCATCCGCGTCATCACGTGTATTCACCACCCGTCTCGATGATGGATCTATGCAGGTACACAGATGACCGAAGGGATTTGAGAGCTCCACCACATCGCTCCCTAGATTGTAATACTTCTTGGTACCATGACGATGATCGAGGACGATCACCAATACCGAACAATAAAGCAACTCGAGGAGCGATCTACGACTGCCAAGCTTTCTCCACAGAATTGTGACGAGTCTGCTGGCCCTCAAGATTCAAACCAGGAGCAATCAGAAAGTACGATGGCACAATGGATCTAGCTGAGTTCCTACAAATCTACACGATAACCATCAAGGCGGTGGGAGGAGATGAGAAGGTCATGGCTAACTATCTCCCGACTGCCCTCAAAGGACCAATGAGAACCTGGCTCACCAATCTTCAACCCGGATCAATCTACTCGTGGGAACAACTGTGCAGCCAATTCCAGGGGAACTTCCAGGGTATGTATGCACGTCTTGGAAAACCTGATGACCTCTTCTGACTCTTCCAGGACAAGGGGAAATCCTTGCGGGACTACACCAAAGGTTCAGCAATGTCCAAAACACCATACCCAAAATAACTGATCATGAGGTTATCCAGGCTTTCATATGGAGTTGCTGAAACCAGCGGTGTATAGAGGAAGTCTCCATGAACATCCTAAAAACCGTAAAGGAGCTAATGGAGCTCGCTGACAAGGCAATCAATGCTGAAGAAACCCTCCAGTTCATCAAAGAGAGGGATGAAGGCATTGAGCGGCCCCAACTGGGATATCATGACAACTCCAAGAAAACCAAACGCAAGAAGTACTCCAAGGAAGATCGTGACAAGAGTCAAAAGATTGGAGAAGTGATGGCCAATTTCCCCAACAAGCTCTCCGGACCTCCTCGGGATAAAGAAAAACCCCAAGCAAAGGCAGGATCCTCTAGCAAGTATTGGTGTGACTTCCATCAGACTAATAAGCATGATCTTCGCAATGTCGGCTCTTCACGAAGTACGTCCAGGCGGAAGCCGAGAAATTCAAAAGGAAATGGCCACAAGTCACAAATCAAAGTCGTGAAACCAGCTCTGATGACAGCTCCTTCGACCAGGCCCCTTTCTAGGGCAAACCACAAAGAATAGACCACATGTTTAGGGGCTCGGTGTCTTACGAGTCCAAGAGACAATACAAGACAATGGCACGATAAGTCCTCACCACAATTCCCCCAACTTGTCAGACAGTCAAGTGGTTGGAGGTCAAGATCGCTTTTGACCAAACCTATTGCCCTGAAAACTTCGTCTGACCAGGACAGTTTCCCATTGTGGTCGAGCCCACCGCCAACAACTGCAGAGTTTCCTGAGTACTACTGGATGGAGGAAGCTCACTCAACATCCTCTTTACCAACACGCTCGACTCAATGCAGATCCCTCGCTCATCCCTCCAATCGGTCACATAGATCATCAGCTATGTCGGTCACACAGATCACATTCCCGGCTACTTTTAGCAAACCCGACAACTTCCGGACAGAAAAGGTTCTATTCGACGTAGCCGATTTCAAGACGGCGTACAATGCCATCCTAGGATGACCAACCTTCGCAAAGTTCATGGCCGTCGTGCACTACGCTTACTAGGGCGTGAAGATTCCAGGTCCCAAGGGTGTTATCACAGTCCACGGCTGTCCAGAAATAGGCCTACACTACGATAAGCTTAGTTTGGACCTAGCCAAAGAGCATTACATTGACAACAACCACAAACACTTACGACCTAGGGTGACCATACCAGTAGATGGACACAACAACACTTGTCACGAGGGGGCTGAACCGATCTAATCCGGTAAGGATGGTCGACCCCTCAAACCCCTGGAAACATCGATCTCCAACAGATTTGTCTATAAGTACCCTACCTAGCATATAGAGGACATCTGAGTCGCCCTTGAGACTGCCAGCCCCTTCCCAGATTAGAGCCACCTTTCCTCCACATACAACAACACCCGTTCAACGGGACCACCAAGATAAGCCTCACCTGGTATCTCTACCTAGAACGAGCAATTGGACGAGCTAACACAGAGTCGACAAGGCATCAAGGCACCTTGGGAAGATTTGTAAGCAATGGGAAACTTAGATGATAGCTTACTCTATTTTTCTTTCAAGCTGTACATGAATGTTCAGTTAAATAAAGTTTCTATTCTTAACTGTCCATTAGAAATGTTCCTTTTCTGATCAACAGTTGGGGACATGATAGGTACGACGGGGCTGAAAAGTTTCTGACAACATGTTTTATGGAACGCTTGAAAGTTTAGTACTCGAAATGGGAACGAAGTCCGAGCTCTAGCCTCGTGGGAAAGAGGAAGATCTCTTATCGTGTCGACGAGTGACAGAGGGTCCCTGAATCCTCCACTCGACTTTGACCTAAGGCCTGATCGACCAAGGTCCCCGACTAGTAGCAGATCTTCTGACTTGGACCGAGGAAGAACCAGAAGGTGTGAAGTACGACGTGTTCGACGAAACCAATCAACACTTAGTAAACTGATAAAGCTCTCCAACTAGCTATCATAAGGAATAGTCAGGTCAATGTGATACTAAGGTAGCTTATAGATCACAAAGGATACACGGGCCTACGCCCTTCCACTTGCAAAGATGGAGAAGTCTGAAACTATGGTATCGAACAGGACAGAGGAAGATCCCTTATCATATATACAAGTGATAGAGGGTCCCCAAATCCTCCACTCAACCTAGACCTAAGGTCTGACTAACCGAACTCCCCCACTAGTAGCAAAGTCTTCCCACTCGGAACAAAGGAAAGAGGCCAAAAAGCGTTAAGTGTCCCAAGTTCCCGATAAGCCCTTGAATACTAGGTTCCTGATAAAGATTCTAGCTTTAGGTTAATAAACAATACACACAAACATAGCACGAGTACTAACCAAAAACTTGCCAAGCCTTTATTCACATGTTTTTATATGTTAAGCCTATCGGCAAAGACGTCCGCAGCCTCATACATGGCCTCAACCAGCTTTTCGGTCTCCCCTGTCTCCACCCTTGGCAACTCATCGCAGAGGGCACCAACATCCATCTTGGACAAGGACAGAGAATCCTAGACCCCTTGACGGAGGTAGGTGTTGATGTGGGCATCAATGGTTGGCTTAAGATGGGAGATTGAAGCCATCAGTTCCGCCGTCTGCATAGCATGACAGTCCGACGGAGGGACGACGATCTGAACATCGGTCAATGCCACCTCCAGTAGGCCCACGGTGTACTAAGCTTCTCCTTCAGAGTACCCACCTTGGACTCACTTGGGGATAGCTTCGATCGAACTTCGTCAAGTTCATTGGTCAGCCGGGCCTTGTCTTGCTCTAGCCAGCCCTTCCTGGCCTCCAGCTTGGCCGCCTTGGACTTCTCCGCTTTCAGCGCCGCGTCGGACTCGGCCAGGCGTTTCTTTAGCTCCTGAACCTTCGACCGAAGGGGACTTGCCTGGGACAGAGCAAGCTAAAAATGACAAGGTCAGTCTCAATACAAGCAAATTAATAAGATAATTCTTTCACTTTTGTTACCGCAAGGAGGGGACCTACGTGCTTAGACAAGTTGAGGCCGCCCTCAACAAGCTTCACCAACTCCACCGGCAGCGATGAAGAAGAAGGTCCCTCAGCCGACGAGGCAAGGAGAGCCGCCGCCGCTGGAATAGCAGGAGTGATCACTTGGGCCGGAGGTGGGTCCGACTTCGAAGTTGGGGCTTCGAACCCATGGCAGCCTGAGAAGCTTTCACCACTGGCAGACGGGATTGCTTCAACAAACCAGCAACCTTGGGTGAGGAGAGGCTCACCCTACAGAAGACGAACAAATCAAGAGAACCACTAACCCCTATTTGGGAAGAAGTACTCCGAGAAGGATACTTACAGCGGGCGTTTCAACTATATTGGAATTTTGTGTTCTAGGAGAGCTAGCCCTATCTTCATGGGAGTCACCTGGAATTCACAACTCGGGATTTCTCCATGACCCGAGACTTCTCCATGACAGGTTCCTTGACGCTTCCGGACGGGATTCTTCCACCCCCTGCGCAATGACAACATCGAAAGGGGGTTTCATCACCTCAAAGCTAGAGGAAAAGAAGTCCTCAACAAGTCAGAAGAAGTACCTAGGGGGAAGGTCTTAGAGGCGAAGGAGGAGTCTGAGCGGGAGGCACCGTCGAAGGAGCCTTCTCCGGTTGCCCCTTCTCGGGTGCACCTCTTGCACCAAACTCGCGGGCTGGGATCTGCGAGCTCAGGACTTCAACTTGGTCGTTTTCCTTGACCTCGGCTCTGGCTCGCTCAGCCTCCAGATTAGGTGCACCCCGACCAACTCGCTGCAAAAGATACGCATGGAAGTTCAGCTAAGATTAGTCTGGCATTACTCGAAGATAACAACCAATAAGGAGCATAGTCTAGACTTACCGAGAGGATCTCTTTCCTCTTCTCAGGTCCTAGCTCCGCGATTGGAAGCGGCACCACGGTCCTTCCTCCGGGAGGTGACGAGTCAAAGAGGTATTTAAGCCTCGACTGAAGTTCATCGAGGGAAAGTTCTATGTGAAGAACCAACCTGAGTAGATGAGAATACAAACTTCCTACTTGATGTGTCTACATTAGAGCAAACATTTACCCGTGTCGAAATCCCTCATGGGATCCTCTCCGTCTGAGTACTCCCAGGGTGCTGAGGGCTCAGCCACCGCCTGAGGAAGTCCTCGGTGACATCCCATGCCGACAAGCTCTTCTGCTGAGGTCGGTAATCTCGTCAACAAGCGTCTTGAGCCAACCGGTTTGCGGCGGCATCTCCATCCATGCCTCTGTCTGGAAGGGTGCTAGACCACGGTACCTGATGTCGGATGCGGGTGGAGGCTAGTAGTAGAACCACTTCACCCGCCAGCCCAGGAACGAGGTCTTGCTAGCAAAGGGGATGTAGCTGTCTTTTTTCCCTTCCCTCAGCCGGAACCGCCGGCACCGACGACACCCTTCAACCTTCTTAGGTTGTAGAAGTACTACCAGAGGTCCAGGCTCGGGCATATACCGAGGTACACCTCACACAAATGTGCGCAGACGCTTAGCATCAGCACCTGAGTTTGGATTAAGGTGGATCAACTCAATCCCATAGAAGTTGAGGACAAGGAGGAAGAAGGTAGATGGCGGGAATTGGAATCCACACCTGAAGAAGTCAGAGAAGGTGACAGTCCAGGCAGTGTCTGGACTCAGGATCATCTCCTTTAGTGTTGTGCGGTAGGGAACTAGCACCCGGGGAAGGATGTGCTCTCCCTTCTCAAGCTTGTCAATGGCGACATCATCTACATCAGATGCCAAGAACTCCAGGATCGCCACCACTGGCATGGAGCCGGAATCCTCCGACATTGCTTCAGGGTCATTGGTGGGCTTTCGAGAGCCGGCATGGGTCTTGAAAGAAGCCTTCTTCTTGTCCATCTCTGGGAAAAGGAAAGCAAGAGCAAGAAACGTGCAAGAACAGGTGGGAGGAAGAAGATGACGATGAGAAGCCAAAGACTAGATGCGGTGAAAAATCACTGGGACCCCCAGCGGATTAATAAAGGCGAACAGCTGCATAATCTCGACTGCTCGCGCATGAAATCCAATGGCTACCGAGGCCACGTCCCCTAGATCACGTCCCATTGCAGTTAATGCATGCAGTAACTTTATGCACATGATCGGCTGTTTTCACGGGAAATAAGGAGTAGCAGGCGCACGACCTGTCAAACGTGCCTCAAGTTTCTCACGTCATCATAGCAGTTGTAGAAAAAGGGGAAAGATTCTCACCACCATGTGAAATGTCCTCCACGATGGTTCAAATTTTGGAAAACCCGCTGGTTCAGATAAGCATGATTTCCAAGTCACGGGCAAAGACCCAACCGTCTGTTGGACTTCTCAGAGTTCCTACTCGGATGTGGGACTACTCGGGAGCCTCAGAAAGCTATCGAAGAGTGTCCAGTTCTCGATTAGGAGATTTTGATGATCGAGAACCCGAGTGGACGGCTTATCCTACTTGAGAGTTCCTATGAAAACTTAGAAACGCATTTGGTCATATGTAATCCCCGATTAGGATTGATTCCTTTGATTCGTCTTGGCCTTATTTCACGTACTAATGGGGGGCTTGACGATGAGTAGTGAACAACTACTGTATACTATGACCATATCCGTATACAAATACACCACGACTAAGGAGTATCCTACTTACCAGGGAAGGAGTGTACCTCGGAGAAGTACTTTACGTCGATAAGAAAACCACATGTGGGTATCCGGGACTCTTTAAACTAGGCAGTCAATCCCGACGTTTAAGGAAAGTGAAGTCCTGCTCGGGGACGAGTCTATGTTCCTTACAATATGGTATACCCTCTATATAAGGATCCCGAAGGCCTTCGAAGAAGACAAGTTCTAAAGATTAATATAAGCATCCGAACTAGCTTTGGATGACGCAAGCCTTAGAATATCAATCGACTTCTAAGCAAGTAGAATAGGTGATCTGCCTCGACAACCACCTTCTACTAGTTGTAGATCCCATCTAGGCCTAGACACCCCCTCTTGTACTTTTTCTTGAGATCAAAATATACCAACAGGACGTGGGGCTATTATCATAGGGGAGGCCTGAACCTGTATAAAACCTTGTTACCAGTGGCCTGATTTGTGGGTCAACTTACTCAGAATAATCCCCTCATCTCCTTTCTCTCTCCTCCATGTAATACATAAGATCGGCAGTTTATCGATCATCAACAACGACCTTACCAAAAGAGCCAAAAATGGCTCGTCCTCCATACTCATTGACCAAGGGTTGATCTAGTCAACATGACCTAAGAGTGGTGAAAGCACACTCCAAATGATCAGCTCCTCACTAGACGAAACATGGCAAAGGATTTCAGAACCCAAGATGTCACGATTAGAAAAGGAGTAACTAGGCCGCTTCGAAGGAAATCAACAAGGACTTTATCTAGAAAATCAACCGAATCTTGGCGGGTTCTTCATCCTCATCTTCTGAAACCACAAAGTAAGCTCATCCAGCCGTGAGAGGTTCATCGACAACACACTTCATCAAAAGGTCCACCACTCTCGATACTTAACCACATGACGAAGATCGGAAGAACGAAGTCCAACAAATTGATGTGGAAATAATAGAGAGAGGTTGAGGTCAATAGAAGGCTTCTACTCTGAAATGATGAGTGACCCTGAAGCTGGCATTAGAAGTACCGAGTTGAGAAGAAACCGTCAGCGTGCAACAAGAAGCGGACTATAAGAACTCCACCGCTAGAACGTGATCACCACACTTAGTGCACAAGGTGGACTAACAATGGACATGTCAAGAGGAATATGGGCAACACGTGGAAAACATGGCTCCAATGGCTTGAATAGAGATGACGGCTTCCCGCTTTGATTAAGATCCATGTATGGCCTCATAACATTGCTTCAGCAACTCGACTGCTCTAAGGTAAAACTTAGCACACCGATCATGACATCTCTTAAGGTCATTCTTATTAGGGGTGTATAAAATCCAACACATCTCATTGCATCTAGGTACCAGCATCTACCAACAGATCAACATTTTGACTATAAGGTGGGACTGACCTTCGGAATTCCACACACAAAACTATTCTCCATAAACCTTACTAGTTATGCCCAAAATCATTAAATCCAATCATTATCCTACTCCATCAGCTCATTATCTTAATACCTACAACTTTGGATATAACTATGACACTCAGCTCCACATATCGGTATAATCATCCTACTAGAACGTCGACAATTAAACACCTATAGATAAAAGTCTCAGATGGCCCTACAATCTTGTTCTTCAATCGACTAGGATAGAAGGTCATTTGAAGTACCTATCATTAATCATCTATTCTATATCAAATCTCAATGCAATCAAAGTATCAAAATCCTTCAATTCGTCGATCACCATAAGAAAACTGTAAATCTGGCATTTCATCCAATCCACCAACCTTTCGTATCTTTCTTCAATATACTAAAATTCATTGCTAAGATCCATAATAATCCTTTATCCAAGTCAATAATTCATTCACAGAGAAGATGTCCTTATAATTTAACCAAATCCACCAATTATTCATATAGAATATCTACTCATAAATTAATAATATCCACCAAGACAATTTCATATCCTTTATAACCTAGCAATCCAAAGTCAATAAATTATCCTATTCATGCCAATTCGAATTAACAAAACTAAAATATGCATTATAGCGTTACCAATTAGGCAAATGTATTTCCAGGCTCATCCTGTCAAAAGTAAAAATCCAATAGCTCAAATACCTTGGGCATATTTTATTTCACGACTCATCATATGGATACTCCAACATCATCAAACGAACTCAACTTTAATCCTCAAGGATAATAATCAAAATTGATCATTTCGTCTTATTAACATCCACTCTAGCATACTATATTTAATTGCCAAATCCAATCCCTTTATCTATCTATCTTCTCATAAGTCTAACAAGGCGAAATTAATAATTGAATTCATCAAAACCATATCTCCTCACCCTACTACTCATAAGCCTTAAGAAAATAACGTGACTGACCAAATATTTTCTTTCTAATGTTGACTTTATCAACCTTTAAGGGAATCTCTAATCAACTAAGAATCACTGCTAATAAGAGAAAGTGTTAGGACCCCAAGTTCACAATCAACATCACTTTGATACGAGGTCTGAGTACTCAAGAAATCGTCCAACACACCATACGCTTATCAAATGTTGTATGCCTTCACTGTTGGACGATCCGACACCTAACCGACCCACTATACGATCACCATATGTTGTATGCACTCACGGTTGGTTAAGCCGGGCAAAGATACACTTATCACAAGAGATGCTGAAAGCAAATTCAAAGTCTGGTAAAGAATTAATGTTGCTCACAAGCTCACTAAGTAAAGTAGAATCGGAGGAGCCCGACAAATCGTACCCACACCATAACCTAGCCCTAAGGCTAGTTGGGTCAGTCGAAAGCCCTGTACGATTGTCCACACCCTGCCAAGCCGGCACAATAGCTCAGCTACCGGGTCACTTAACCGAGATTACTTGATGTAATGAAACCTGGGAGAAGACATTACTTCTTTACGACTATTTCCATATTGTAAGACCCATGTTAATATAAATAAATAGTGTTGCTTGGTCTCATGCATACATGGCATCATTCATGCACAACCTTGCATAAACTTGAATAGTTTCTAGTAGGTTTTATAGAATACGTGTATATCTCCTTCTATAAATTCAAGTGTCTCTTTTGAATCGGAAAGCAAACAGAGGAGAGAAGGGTTTAGAGTTGGGTTTGTCTCTCAGCAGATGATTTTTGAGGTGTTTCCAATTGGAATAGCTTCGTAAGTCTCTTGTCTACCTCTGTGCCAAATTTCATCCAATTCCGTTGAGTAGATTGAAATCTACGAACGTTTTATCGAGGGGCAGTTTGTTTTTCTGGCAAAATCGGAAGTTCCGATCCAGGGACCGGAACATCCGACTTTTCCCGAACCTCCAAATCTAGGGTGCCTCCGGAACCTCCGGTTGGGTCGGAACCTCCGATCCAGGGACCGGAAGTTCCGGCTTTTTCCGAAGGTCCAAACCAAAGGTTCTCCCGGAACCTCCGGTTGGGTCGGAACTTCCGATCCAGGAACCGGAAGTTCCGGTTTTTCCCGAGTATCCAGAATAGGGGTAACTCCGGAACCTCCGGTAAAGTCGGAAGTTCCGGTTTTTCCCGAGTGAGTGACGTCGGAAGTTCCGGTCCGGTCGGAACATCCGATGTTCACATCGGAACTTCCGATCGAGCTGTCAACTTTGAGTTTTAAAGTGACACGTGCCGTCGCCGTGGGGGGGGGGTGCTGAGCGGTGGCACCTGCGTGGGATCTCCACCAGGGCACCCAGGATCACTTCCCCAAAGGCCTCCTCTCCCTTGTTTCCTCCTCCTCTTTCATTTCCTAGTTTTCTCCTCTTTTTCTTCCAAAAAACAGCACAAGGGAAGCTCCATCTCCATCATCTTCTTCAACTCCGGTGGCCAGCTCCGGCGAGCTAGCACCGCCACTCCGGTGACCCTCTTCCTTCCCTCTTCCTCCCCCTTTTCCTTCTTCAAGTTCCCTCCCCTTCTTCCTCACTTCTCTTTGTTCTTTTGTTCTTTTGTTAGCTCCAACCAAGTTCTAGGTTGCTTGTTCCAACAAGAAGAAGAGTAGAGCAAGGAGAAGAAGAAGTGAAGCTAGTGATTGGAGTTGAGGGCCAAGAAACTTTGTTTCATTTTCCTAAATCTTGGGGGTTTAGTTAAAGAGGTATATGATTTGTTTTGGCTCAAGTTCTTATTTTTCCAAATCTTATATCATGTTCTATTGCTTAATTCAACCTCAATGTTTCAATTGATTAGCCCAATTAATTAGCATGCTAGGAGGTAAATGTATTTCCCTTTTTCTCTAATTTCCAAATCCACATTGTTAACCTTAATATGAAATTCCAATTCAATGAATCATGCATTTAGTTACTAGGATGATTGCCTTAGCTTCTGAAATTGAAATAAAGCATAATTCTTAATGCAAAACCCTAGCATCCACCAAATGTTCTAGCATCTCATGCATATCATCCTCATCATGCATACATGCTGAAAGTTATTTATTTTATCGTTTCCTTGCCGATGTTTGTATGGTTTGCGACAGAGCCCGAGGAAGAAGAACCACAAACGGTTGAGCTCCCTCAAGTCTCCGAATCCTACGACGAAGGCAAGCAGAGCTTGTTGCATCCTTTAATTTCTGTAGCAATGTATTGTGTGCAAATGCTTGTCTGAATTGGATACTGAAGTTGAGTTACTAGTATGCGTAAGGTGTATTCGTTGCGTTGAGAACGTCCTTAATGCCCTTTCAACTAAAATTGGTTAAGTGAGTTGGGAGAGCCGAGGGCGTACGCAATGGATACGGTTGGTGTTAATTGAAGTGTTGAAGTGACCCAGGGGTTTGGAGTAGGAAATTGAGATTGGTCACACACCAACCGCATGCCGGAGTGTTACTTCCCTGTCACGCGTAAACATTACCAAGAATTGATACCGGAATGGTTGAGGTAGAAATGTACTCGCCATGTCCTGGGCGATTAATTGTTGGTAATGATCCGAGAGTTGATTGAATGTAATGTGAATTGGATTTGATAGCCCTTGCGGATGTTAGCGGAATCGATACCGGGAATGGTTTGAGGTAAGTCTCGATATCACTTGGAGCCTTGCAACCTCCAAGTGAAATGCACTCAACATGTCCAGGGTAGTCGTATTGCCGGTAGCGATCCAAGAGGTGGATTGAATTGAAATGGGTGTGGGCTACCCCAATGTGATGTCTCAATTGTCTTGAATGCTTGGTGTTCATGTAATTCCTGAAGTTCACTTCGATTCTTCTATTCCTAATTATACCATTGTTAGGTTGTTACCTTGATTATGTATTACTCCGATGGAATTGCATTCATGTTTAATTGCCGTTGAATTAGTATGCGTAGGACATTTAATCAAGCACGGTTAAGTCTTGCGAGTACTTTCGTACTCACCTAGGATATTCCTAGACTTTTGCAGGTGAGCCAACTGTTGCGGAATTTTATGATGAAGCTTAGCACAAATGGTTTCCTTGGTCCGCGTTCGACTCGTGGGCGTGGTTTGGTTGTTAAGCAGTGGTTGATGCACCACTGCGGGGCTTTTGGTTTATTTCCGCTGCATTGTACATATTTCAGTTGCAACTAAGTTTACGGTTATCGCCGACTGATACTTGTATAAAGTTCACTCAGTGGACAACTAGCGTTAATATAGTAATGTAGTGCTTGTTTTTGGTATTCGAGTTGTTATTCAGGCTGCCCATATGCAATGTGTGAATGTTATGAAGTGTGTGGGCATGCCGTGGAGAATTACTGTTGTACCTCTTTTTACTACGTCGAGCAGGACTCGGTTGAGTGACCCGCTGGCTGTGATGCTGTGTCGGCCAGGCAGGGTGTGGGTGGGTTCTACCGGGCCTTCGGGCGACCCACTAGCCCCCGGGCTAGGTTAGGGTGTGGGTGGAATCGCCGGGCTCCTCCGACCTTGTTCTGCGTGGTAGGATTTGGGAACGGCTTTAAACCTCCACCGGAATCTGGAATCTATATGTGGTTCTGGGAAGATTGGTCGCTTCCGGCCGGCTCGCACGTGGCGGGTGTCGGATCGTTCCGTCTCGGTGCGTACGGCGCAGGTACCGTGCCACCGCAGAGGACGAGTCCTTCGGTCCTTGGCGACTTCGCGTTCCCCTAACCATATGTGGATTTTGGGTCCGTGACAGCTTGGTATCAGAGCCGAGCAGACCGTAGGAAGCCAATTGCAGGTGGGCGTTAGTTAGGACTCGGCAATGTCGAGAAAATTATTTGCAAAGTTAAAAACCTATGTTTAAAAGTTAGTAAGTAGAGTGCTTCTTTATTTCTCGTCCTCATCGGTCTTAGTTCTAAAGTTCCTTGTCTATTGCATTTGTTTTTGCTTGTGGATGATCCTGATCTATGTCTTGTTTTGTCAGATGGCTTCTTTTCAGTTAATGCATGCTACCCATGGATTGGATGTCGAAGGGTTTCCTGAAGTGTTGCTGTATATGCTTCGGGAACTCGGATTTCGATATCTCCCAGAATATCTCGTGCATAGAGCCAATCTAGGGTTCGGTATGTATGAGTATCGGGCGCGCGTGTTTATTCAACCGCGTGAGTTTGATCCTCCCCATCAGCCGCGTTTCTTTAACGGCTATGGAGCAGAGTTAGAATCTGCTGTCCAAGATGCAGCTTATTCGGCGATGTGTCATCTTCGCCATGAGCTTCCGGGTCTCGCTGAGGGCCCTTTTTCGTTCTTTCCATCGCGGACTCCTATGGAGAACGTGATACCTCCTGAGGAGTTTACTCAAGAGCCTAATGTGGCAATAGCTCATCTGGGCCGCCTTGTCCGATCTTTGGACGTAGCATATCGTGCTCGTGGTTTCGAGACAAGACGATATCGCCACCGTCTCATTATTTCTCTTGAGTTGGCTCGACATCAAGGGAACTTTTTCACCCCACCACCACACTTCTGGACCGGGGAAGGCATCTACTCGGTCTATGAAGGAGGTCCGTGGGCGTATCAATATCCGTCAGTGGGCGGGACAGAGCTTGGAGTTCATCCTGATGTTCTGCATCCGCAAATGGCTGTGGGTGGCGTTCGTCGCATCCCCACCGTCACTCCTCCGCATGGTCATGGAATTCCCTTGTTCCACACCATGGTTCCCTCTTCCCACCGACTTGGAGGCAATGGAGATTCGTCGTCATGAAGGATCTCCGTATAGTCCATAAGCGGTGTTGTTCGATCTTAGTTCCTGTTTGGGTCGCAATTTTGGAATGTAAAGTTGATCCAAACCCTAATCCCTTAGATAGCTTTTGGAGGCATGTAAGCGGGTGTTGGTGGCTGCCAATTTTGGTACCTTGTGTATGTTTATCTCCCCTTTATGGTGATTTAAACCGCAGCCCCATGTAATGAACTATGTTGAACGTGTTAATACCCTAGTGTATTTTGTCAATCGTTCTTACATTCGTTCTATACTTCATTTTCCTCCTGAAAATGTGTATGAATCAATGTGACATGTTCATGAATGCCTTGTCTTACTATCGTGGAAAGTGTTATCTTTCAGCCTCTCGTGTTGTTATCTCATCGTGTTGTCGAATGGTTGCAACAGGATGGCTTCGGGAACACGTGGAGCCGGTCGTGCTCGTCGGGATCGTGACGAGGAGGAAGTGCCACCTCCTCCTCCCCAGCAACCTAGTGTTGCGGATCTTCTGGTAACGCAGAATCGGATTCTTGAACAGCTGGTGCGCAATCAGAGCCCAGGAGGTGGGCAGGTTCGTGGTGGTTTGAGTGATTTCCAGCGCACTCAACCAGCCATTTTCGATCGGGCAGATGATCCCTTGGAAGCAGACAACTGGATTCGCACAATTGAAAGAAAACTCCAGCTGGCTCAATGTGCAGAAGCCGATAAAGTCAGTTTTGCTTCTCATTTTCTAGAAGGTGCTGCTGCAGATTGGTGGGATAATTTCCTCGCCATGCAAGCTCCTGGCCATGTCGTCACCTGGGCAGAGTTCCGGACTGGTTTTCGGGCATTCCATATCCCTGCCGGTGTCATGGCCTTAAAGAAGGAAGAATTCCGCGATCTTCGTCAAGGTCGGAAGTCAGTGTTGGAGTTCCTTCGTGAATTCAATCATCTAGCCCGTTATGCTCAGCGGGATGTATCCACAGATGAGGATAAAGTGGAAAAGTTTATGGGGAAGTTGAATGAGGATATGCAGGCCAAGCTCGCTGCTGTCGATATAAACAATTTCCAGCATCTTGTAGATAAAGCTGTTAAGGTGGAAGCCAAGGAGTTAGCTTTGGATAGATCTCGCAAGCGTGAAAGGGAGATGCAGAAGTCTGCGGCAGGTAGCTCGCAAAAACCCCGGGTGTGGCAGTCAACACCACCCCGTCCAGTTGGATCGTACCCGCAAAAGTTGCAGGGTTTCGTTCCCCGTCCTCAGCAACAGGGTTTCCAACCTCGTCCTCAAGGAGGGCAACCGCAGTCTTCTTTTGACCTGAGTAAGGTTCAGTGCTTCAACTGCGGAGGTATGGGACATTTTGCAAGCCGTTGCCTTCAGCCGCGCACAGGGCACGCCTTTTGCCCCTAAGGTGCAGCCAAGGCAGGCAGGTGCAAGTTCTCAAGTTAGGGCTCCAGTTCCTAACAAAGCTCAAGCTGTTGGCCGTGGCAGGGTAAATCATGTCACTGCCGAGGAAGCTCAGGAAGCACCCGAGGTGGTTCTGGGTACGCTCTCCGTCAACTCAGCTCCTGCCCTAGTTCTCTTTGATTCCGGGGCATCTCATTCGTTTATATCTAGCAAATTTGCGCATGAGAATCATGTTCCGTCATCCGCATTGCATCATCCTCTCATTGTCGCAACACCCGGCTCGGAGTTGAGGACCGAGCTTGTTTGTGAGGGTGTTAAGCTACAGATTAGTGGAGAAGAATTCCTAGCCGATATGGTAGTTTTGGGGTCAGAAGGGCTAGATGTCATTCTGGGGATGAATTGGTTAATCCAGTACAAGGCAAAAATAGACTGTGCCGAAAGGTCAGTTTCTCTTGTTGCCAACTCTGGCAAGGAAGTGAAGTTTGTATCGCCATCCTTGTCAGGGCATCTCTTTGCCGCGTGGGACACTCATAGTCAAGGGCTTGAGTCCGTTTCCGTGGTTTGCGATTATCCAGATGTTTTCCCAGAGGAATTACCTGGTATGCCTCCTGATCGAGCGGTTGAGTTTGTTATTGAACTCCCGCCGGGGACTGCTCCTGTTTCGAAGCGTCCATATCGGATACCCCCGAATGAGTTGTTAGAGATGAAGAAACAACTCAAAGAGCTTGAAGACAAGGGCTTCATTAGGCCTAGTTCCTCACCGTGGGGTTGTCCTGCCATGTTCGTGAAGAAGAAAGATTCGAGCTTGCGGATGGTAATTGATTACCGCCCCTTAAACGAGCTCACCGTGAAGAACAAGTATCCTCTTCCCCGAATTGACGATCTGTTCGACCAATTATCCGGGGCATGTGTCTTCTCCAAGATCGACCTCAGGTTGGGCTACCACCAGATTAAAATCAGATCTGAAGACATTCCTAAAACCGCTTTTACCACTCGTTATGGGTCATACGAATATACCGTTATGTCCTTCGGGTTAACCAATGCTCCTTCCACGTTTATGCAACTCATGAATTCGGTATTCATGGAGTATCTTGATCAGTTTGTGATCATCTTCATCGATGATATTCTCATCTATTCCAAATCCGAACCGGAGCACGAAAACCATCTGAGGAAGGTGCTCGAAAAGCTCCGAGAACATCGGCTGTACGCAAAATTCTCCAAATGTGAATTCTGGAAATCCCGAGTGGAGTTTTTGGGTCATGTTCTTTCAGCAGAGGGTGTTGCTGTAGACCCGAGTAAAGTACAAGCCGTTCAAGAGTGGAAGCAACCCAAATCTGTTACCCAAATCCGTAGTTTTCTCGGATTGGCAGGTTATTACCGCCGGTTCATCGAGGGTTTTTCTTCTATAGCGAAAACCAATGACCGAATTGTTGAGAAGGACAACAAGTTCATATGGTCAACCAAGTGCGAAGAGAGTTTCCAAAAGCTTAAGGAGAAGTTAACCACTGCTCCTGTGCTTATCCTCCCGAATATCCACTCAGGCTTCGAAGTCTATTGTGATGCTTCCAGGAATGGATTGGGATGTGTGCTCATGCAAGAGGGTCGCGTGGTAGCGTATGCTTCACGTCAATTGCGTCCCCATGAAGCAAACTATCCCACTCATGACCTAGAGTTAGCAGCCGTAGTGCATGCTCTCAAAATCTGGCGACACTATCTTATCGGTGCCCGTTGCGAAATCTTTTCGGATCATAAGAGTTTGAAGTATTTATTTACTCAACCAGATCTGAATCTTCGGCAACGGAGATGGCTTGAGCTCATTAAAGATTATGATGTGGGTTTAAATTATACCCCCGGCAAGGCCAACATCGTCGCCGATGCCCTTAGCCGGAAAGCTTATTGCAGCAATGCTTTAATCCTTGAGCATCAGCCACCACTTTATGTGGAATTCCAGCGGCTTAATCTTGAAATGGTTGAGCAGGTTCCCTTGCTTTTCTGGAAGTGAAACCATCTTTAGAAGACCAGATTAAAGCCGTTCAGGTTCAGAAATGTTGGAATGCAGAAGATCAGGGAGAAAGTAAGAGATGGCGCTGCTACTTGTTTCTCCGAAGATGAGAACGGAGTTCTCTGGTTTGGGAAGCGCCTTGTGGTGCCTAAAGATCAGCAGCTGAAGGAGTTAATTCTCCATGAAGCTCATAATTCTCCATTATCTCTTCATCCTGGTAGTACAAAAATGTACCAAGACCTTCGCCGCCGATTTTGGTGGACTCGGATGAAACGTGAAATTGCTCGTTTTGTAGCCGAGTGCGACGTATGTCGTCAAGTGAAGGCCGAACACCAGAAGCCAGCCGGCGTTCTCCAACCACTCCCTATTCCCTGAGTGGAAATGGGAAGAAGTTGGAATGGATTTTGTGGTAGGTTTGCCGAAATCTCCAAAGAGCAACGACGCCATATGGGTGATCGTGGATCGCCTCTCCAAGGTAGCTCACTTCATTCCGGTGAAGACTACTCATAAAGTGAGTCAGTTAGCTGAGCTGTATATCTCTCGAATCGTTTGTCTCCATGGTGTCCCCGTGCGAATCGTTTCAGACCGAGGCACTCAATTCACCAATCGATTCTGGAAATGTCTGCACGAAGCTATGGGAACTTCGTTATCCTTTAGTACAGCTTTCCATCCTCAAACTGGAGGCCAAGTTGAGAGAACAAACCAAATCTTAGAAGATATGTTAAGGTCTTGTGCTCTCACTTTCGGTTCCAATTGGGAGAAGTGCTTGCCATATGCAGAGTTTGCGTATAACAACAGCTACCAAGCAAGTCTTGGTATGGCACCTTTTGAACTGTTGTATGGCAGAAAATGCAGAACTCCCCTTAACTGGTCTGAGACCGGTGAAAAGCAATTCTTTGGACCGGATGCTATCAAGGAAGCCGAAGCCCAAGTTCATCTTGTCCGGCAGCGGCTTCGAGAAGCTCAATCCAGGCAAAAGAGTTATGCTGATCCTCGCCGCCGAGAAGTGGTGTTCCAAGTTGGGGATAGTGTTTACCTCAAGGTTACACCCTTCAAAGGTGTCCATCGCTTTGGCATAAAAGGCAAATTAGCTCCTCGGTATATCGGTCCATTTAGAGTGTTAGCCAAGCGAGGAGCCGTAGCTTACCAATTGGAGTTACCTCCCTCGCTATCCAAGGTACATGATGTCTTCCATGTATCTCAGTTGAAAGCATGTCATCGTGTCCCCGAGGTGAAGACCAATCCTGAAATCGAAGAGTTACGCGAAGACCTCACCTATCGGGAGTACCCCGTGCGTATTCTGGATGAATCGGAACGCACAACTCGTCGTCGTACCGTCAAGTTCTACAAAGTGCAATGGAAGAACCATACCGAAGAGGAAGCTACGTGGGAGCGAGAAGATTGGCTCCAAGCTGAATTTCCTCTCTTGTTTGCCGATCGTTAGAGATCTCGGGTCGAGATCTTTGTAAGGGGGGTAGGTTTTGTAAGACCCATGTTAATATAAATAAATAGAGTGTTGCTTGGTCTCATGCATACATGGCATCATTCATGCACAACCTTGCATAAACTTGAATAGTTTCTAGTAGGTTTTATAGAATACGTGTATATCTCCTTCTATAAAATTCAAGTGTCTCTTTTGAATCGGAAAGCAAACAGAGGAGAGAAGGGTTTAGAGTTGGGTTTGTCTCTCAGCAGATGATTTTTGAGGTGTTTCCAATTGGAATAGCTCCGTAAGTCTCTTGTCTACCTCTGTGCCAAATTTCATCCAATTCCGTTGAGTAGATTGAAATCTACGAACGTTTTATCGAGGGGCAGTTTGTTTTTCTGGCAAAATCGGAAGTTCCGATCCAGGGACCGGAACATCCGACTTTTCCCGAACCTCCAAATCTAGGGTGCCTCCGGAACCTCCGGTTGGGTCGGAACCTCCGATCCAGGGACCGGAAGTTCCGGCTTTTTCCGAAGGTCCAAACCAAAGGTTCTCCCGGAACCTCCGGTTGGGTCGGAACTTCCGATCCAGGAACCGGAAGTTCCGGTTTTTCCCGAGTATCCAGAATAGGGGTAACTCCGGAACCTCCGGTAAAGTCGGAAGTTCCGGTTTTTCCCGAGTGAGTGACGTCGGAAGTTCCGGTCCGGTCGGAACATCCGATGTTCACATCGGAACTTCCGATCGAGCTGTCAACTTTGAGTTTTAAAGTGACACGTGCCGTCGCCGTGGGGGGGGGGTGCTGAGCGGTGGCACCTGCGTGGGATCTCCACCAGGGCACCCAGGATCACTTCCCCAAAGGCCTCCTCTCCCTTGTTTCCTCCTCCTCTTTCATTTCCTAGTTTTCTCCTCTTTTTCTTCCAAAAAACAGCACAAGGGAAGCTCCATCTCCATCATCTTCTTCAACTCCGGTGGCCAGCTCCGGCGAGCTAGCACCGCCACTCCGGTGACCCTCTTCCTTCCCTCTTCCTCCCCCTTTTCCTTCTTCAAGTTCCCTCCCCTTCTTCCTCACTTCTCTTTGTTCTTTTGTTCTTTTGTTAGCTCCAACCAAGTTCTAGGTTGCTTGTTCCAACAAGAAGAAGAGTAGAGCAAGGAGAAGAAGAAGTGAAGCTAGTGATTGGAGTTGAGGGCCAAGAAACTTTTGTTTCATTTTCCTAAATCTTGGGGGGTTTAGTTAAAGAGGTATATGATTTGTTTTGGCTCAAGTTCTTATTTTTCCAAATCTTATATCATGTTCTATTGCTTAATTCAACCTCAATGTTTCAATTGATTAGCCCAATTAATTAGCATGCTAGGAGGTAAATGTATTTCCCTTTTTCTCTAATTTCCAAATCCACATTGTTAACCTTAATATGAAATTCCAATTCAATGAATCATGCATTTAGTTACTAGGATGATTGCCTTAGCTTCTGAAATTGAAATAAAGCATAATTCTTAATGCAAAACCCTAGCATCCACCAAATGTTCTAGCATCTCATGCATATCATCCTCATCATGCATACATGCTGAAAGTTATTTATTTTATCGTTTCCTTGCCGATGTTTGTATGGTTTGCGACAGAGCCCGAGGAAGAAGAACCGCAAACGGTTGAGCTCCCTCAAGTCTCCGAATCCTACGACGAAGGCAAGCAGAGCTTGTTGCATCCTTTAATTTCTGTAGCAATGTATTGTGTGCAAATGCTTGTCTGAATTGGATACTGAAGTTGAGTTACTAGTATGCGTAAGGTGTATTCGTTGCGTTGAGAACGTCCTTAATGCCCTTTCAACTAAAATTGGTTAAGTGAGTTGGGAGAGCCGAGGGCGTACGCAATGGATACGGTTGGTGTTAATTGAAGTGTTGAAGTGACCCAGGGGTTTGGAGTAGGAAATTGAGATTGGTCACACACCAACCGCATGCCGGAGTGTTACTTCCCTGTCACGCGTAAACATTACCAAGAATTGATACCGGAATGGTTGAGGTAGAAATGTACTCGCCATGTCCTGGGCGATTAATTGTTGGTAATGATCCGAGAGTTGATTGAATGTAATGTGAATTGGATTTGATAGCCCTTGCGGATGTTAGCGGAATCGATACCGGGAATGGTTGAGGTAAGTCTCGATATCACTTGGAGCCTTGCAACCTCCAAGTGAAATGCACTCAACATGTCCAGGGTAGTCGTATTGCCGGTAGCGATCCAAGAGGTGGATTGAATTGAAATGGGTGTGGGCTACCCCAATGTGATGTCTCAATTGTCTTGAATGCTTGGTGTTCATGTAATTCCTGAAGTTCACTTCGATTCTTCTATTCCTAATTATACCATTGTTAGGTTGTTACCTTGATTATGTATTACTCCGATGGAATTGCATTCATGTTTAATTGCCGTTGAATTAGTATGCGTAGGACATTTAATCAAACACGGTTAAGTCTTGCGAGTACTTTCGTACTCACCTAGGATATTCCTAGACTTTTGCAGGTGAGCCAACTGTTGCGGAATTTTATGATGAAGCTTAGCACAAATGGTTTCCTTGGTCCGCGTTCGACTCGTGGGCGTGGTTTGGTTGTTAAGCAGTGGTTGATGCACCACTGCGGGGCTTTTGGTTTATTTCCGCTGCATTGTACATATTTCAGTTGCAACTAAGTTTACGGTTATCGCCGACTGATACTTGTATAAAGTTCACTCAGTGGACAACTAGCGTTAATATAGTAATGTAGTGCTTGTTTTTGGTATTCGAGTTGTTATTCAGGCTGCCCATATGCAATGTGTGAATGTTATGAAGTGTGTGGGCATGCCGTGGAGAATTACTGTTGTACCTCTTTTTACTACGTCGAGCAGGACTCGGTTGAGTGACCCGCTGGCTGTGATGCTGTGCCGGCCAGGCAGGGTGTGGGTGGGTTCTACCGGGCCTTCGGGCGACCCACTAGCCCCCGGGCTAGGTTAGGGTGTGGGTGGAATCGCCGGGCTCCTCCGACCTTGTTCTGCGTGGTAGGATTTGGGAACGGCCTTAAACCTCCACCGGAATCTGGAATCTGTATGTGGTTCTGGGAAGATTGGTCGCTTCCGGCCGGCTCGCACGTGGCAGGTGTCGGATCGTTCCGTCTCAGTGCGTACGGCGCAGGTACCGTGCCACCGCAGAGGACGAGTCCTTCGGTCCTTGGCGACTTCGCGTTCCCCTAACCATATGTGGATTTTGGGTCCGTGACACATATACTTCAAACATACACGCATTACATATGGAAAGGTCACATATAACAACTTGCATATCTCAAAAAAAAACCTAATATAAAGGAGTTAATTAAGATACATATGTCGTCTCTTACCCAAGGAAGGTTATACATCGCACAAGTAATGACTCGAAGGTCGTTGCAAGTCTTTAAAATTCAAAAACAACAGCAAAAGAAAAAGTAAAACCATGAGATGGCAGCCCAACCATCTCCGTAATAAAGCACATCACCCACGATTCTTGACTATTGAGGATGAAACTAGGCCTAAGCATCGGTTTCTGCATTTTCGGCATCATAATACTCACCGACACTAGGATCACCTGCAACAAGTCCGAGATGGAATTCCATAAGTACTTTTGTACTTGCAAAATACATTTGTAGGCTCATCCCAATTTAATTTCAACATAGCTATTAACAAGAATGAAATACTAGCATTGCATTTCATCACAACAATGTAAACATGGCATGAACATAATTGATAAAACAATACCAATATGCATCCAACATGACCACATTAACTTCTCAGGTTTAAGCATTTGTAAATTCAAACAAGAATTCCATAATGATCCATCATAACAAGACAATCAAGCTTGAGGTGATTTAAAGATAGTCCACAAAGACTATATCAACTGTTTTGAGCAAACCAATCAAGGTTTGACCAAGGGAAGCACTTCCAAAATGTTTTTAGTTTGGGGTTGGCCGACCCCCCGACCCCAATTACTCGATCATTTCGCTAGGCCTTCCACCATGGGTGACAGGTAAAGCCCAATGACACGGTATCGGTCTAGGTTAACCACCTGATGATCCATCTGTAGGTGACAGTACCCCGGCTCTCACATCTCACCATTAAGGTTTCATCATTAGTTAGTCCAATTAAAAGATCTTCGCTGATCTTACATCACAAGTGGATCTAACCACGCTAGTGATTACATCGTCAAAAGACATGTCATCATCACATGAATACAACAAGCGTTTCATCTCAATCAATAGCATAGCATGAAATAAATTAAGGGAATCATAGCGAGCTTTTTGTATGCTTGCCTTGCTGGGATTGCTCTGCATCACAATAATACTCGCCTTTGGAACACTCCTCGTTGCTCGGTTATACCAAAATCGAATACCAGAATACCGAAATAAAGCAACAAAAGGAGTTTTAATTAAAACCAGCAATTGCAGAGACCCAAAAATGAATGATATTCATTCTAACATGTAGAGGGTGAATAGATGAAACTAACGCAATTGATTTCATCGAATTCGGGTGCCTACAGCTCAAGTTTTGATTTTCCAAAGAGGTGTATGCCCGAATTAGGGTTTCATCGGATTATGCATTGATTAGCTAATATGAAATGGCATATGGGTGATAAATTGTCATTTTGTGCAACTTTTGTAATTTTTGCAACTAAAGATAAACTTTTGAGAACTATATCCATGTTTAGGGTATAAAGTGCATTTTAGGTATTTATAAAATTGTTCAGCAATGTAACATGAATAAAAATTATACAACAATATTCTACAGCTTACAAGGAAGCTAACAAGAAAATAATCATTAAAATTGAATACCTTATGCAATTGTTATGAATTTCCAAAGTTTTAGCTACTTCAGCTCTTTTCTGCTATTTCTCAAAAAATTTCAAATCGAATAGGACTTTTGTTACCCACCTCCCCTTAGCCATAGTCCATGTCCCAGGGTCCAAATAGGGAGTATTCCTATGTCTATATTTTTCTTGAATTGAATTTTCAAACGGGCTGGGTCCCGGTTGTCAGCTGCCCTAGCTTAACAGTCCGGGCTCACTAGACCGGTTTGACTGACCAGACCCACCAGAGTTCTATCACCGGTGACCTGAGCAGCAGTGTCCAGCTGTGAGCATGTGTGCGGGCGCTAGAGTGTTAAGTTAGAATAATTAAAGTGATCAATTAAAAATACTATTCTCCAATACAAGGATTTACAAATGGTTTAATGTTATAGGAAAATAAAATCCTATAAGTTACTAATTCTTCATCTTCGTCTTCATCTCTTTCTTCATTTTCTTTATTCTCCAAATTCTTTTTCAACCTACACATAGATAAAAGAAGAGACTCCAAAAGGGAAATGTTGGTTAGAGTTAAAATGTTGCATTTCCAAAAAGAAAATGCATTTGTTTTAGGAGGCTAGTTTTAAGAATCCAAAGAACTAGTTCTGGACTCAAACAACTCAAATTAACTTAGGAACTTAATCAATTATCTTTTAGGCAACATTTCTTAAAGGCAACAGGCAGCATTTCTTAAGGCAACATATCATGAATTATGAGGCAACAAATATTTAGGCATGTGGATATGATTAGGCAACCAAGGCAATAAATAAATTCCTTAAGTCAATTTCATTCAAACTAACCTTCAGTTGGCAACAGATATTAAAAGAATTAAGGTTTTTCTTTCATGTAAGAGTCCAGCAAGAACCAAAACATCCCAAAATGCTAAACATTTTAGCAGCAGCCATTACTCATTGACAATAGGCGTCACATGAAAATGTCACTTAAGTCCAAAGCTGTCCAAGCTGGATGAATCAGCCTAAGCTGCTAGTGGCAGTAGCTATGCCACCTCAAGCTTGAGAAGGATAAGGTTCAATTAAGAGCTGCCATGTAAGCAGTTTATTCACCCAGCCATGAAGTGAGTCACCTAATAGGTGTCAAAACATAGCCAATTTCAAAATTCCAGCATACCAGCCCCAAACACCTATAAATAGGGCCTTAGATGCTTCATTCATATCACCACACCAACCGGACCCAGCCATAGTAATCAAGGTAAAAGAGTAGCTATTAAATAAAAGAGTGAGGAGGAGGAGGCATCTCCTGAAGAAGCAGGTTCTAGAATACCACAAGACCAAGCTCCAAAGTTGCTTAAGGTAGATAAGGAGAGAGGGGATAAAAGTAAGCCTTTAGAAAGAGGAGAAGTAATGCTTAAATTTTTGCAGAAATAATTTGCGTTAGGCTAATTGAACCATTTAATGAATCAAGTCTAAATATCTGTTCTTACCAGATTCATGGTTTAATAGAAATGGGTCAAGAGGAAGAAGGAGGCTTAGACTAAGATCATATGTGATATCTGTTCATACCAGTAGAATAACATATATATAAAGATACGTATACTCTCAGATTCAAATAAAATGAATTACTTTAAAAATCATCATAGAAGTAAATTGTGTAGCACATGTTCTTATTTTTTTCCCACATACATTAGAATCAAAAGATTCATCACGTATAATATCTAAATCAGATCAAGTATGATTTTCTGTTCTTATCAGATTAACAATAGGAATGATACACATGACCAAAACTATAAAGAATAGAACTCTGTTCTTATCAGTTTCATGGAACAAAAACTAAGAACAATACCGTATATGCCCAAATCAGATTAACAAACAAGAATGAGATAAGTAACCGAATGAATTAGGGCATAGCTAACACATGTATATCACTATGTTATTCTCAGTTTAATTCAAAACATTGAAAAGTACTAAAATGATTCATCTAAGCACAATCAATAGGAACATTATATAGATATTCATCAACGAAAAGAATTCGAATGCATAGAAGAAGGAAGTCATTAGTTTAACCAACAGAGTCAAAGTTATTAGCAGAAGGTAATGGAAACTAGTAACTCACCGGTAGAAATGGAGGACATTGACAATGGTGGACACCCCACCACACTGCCGACGGGAGGGGGCTCGGCGGAGCACCGGTGAGGCCGGGCTACAACGCCGAGGCCCGGCCTTCCTGGGCAACACGGCGAGGTGAGGGGCTGGAGGGGAGGCGTGGACCTCCAGGAGCAGCCGTTGGGAGGATGGCAAGGTCCATCGAACCACAAGCTACATGCTAGAGGCGAGGAGCAAGACCACGAGGGCAGCAATCGAGCAGCGACCGACAGCGTCACGGACAGAATCGAGGCAGGCAACGCCAACGAGACCGAAGGGCAGGCGATAGTGGGGGTGAGCAGAGGCCACGATGGGGTGGCATCTGAGTAGTGCCAACAGCGCCGCAGAGGGGAGTGTGGCGGCGGCAGCGGTGAAGCCGAATGGCAAGCGATGCCAGCAAGGTCGAAGACTAGGCAGCAACAAGAGCAAGGCGGTGGCTATTGGAGAGAAGTCGGGTGAAAGAGAGAGGGTCTTGAGGGAGACGGCGGCGTGAGAGGGAGTTTGGGATGAGGATGAGCCACCCATTAGGGTTTTCCCTAACCAGGTGAGCTTTAAGCCCAGGGTGGGCTTTTTTTGGGCGAAAGATGCCGAGTAGGCTAGGGTGGGCCAGAGCGGGCCAAAGCGGGTTTTGAGCCAAAATGAGGCCGAACATATTCAATTAGACATTTTTAATTATTTATTTTATTAGATGTTCTATTAGTAATAAAAATTCCTTACCATTCAACAAATTAGATGGAGAAAATTTTACTTTAAGATTTTCTCAATACAACTTAAAAAGGGATATAAAATTTTGTCCCACTTAAATAATTCATGAATTTTCCTTCCTAGGTTTAATTTACAGTATATCTTCTAAAAATAAATGTTCCTTCAACAATTTCAGCAAATTTAGAATTCAAGATTTTTACAATTTTAATAACCTTAAGTAACTCTGTAAATTATAGAATTCAATTCTTTAATAACTACTCCCACACCCAAAAAGCTGTTAATAGTAAATTTTATTAACTCAGAAGATAGAGCAGATAAAAAAATCAAGAAAATTATAATATATTATCTATTGCATTATCTTCGACAAGGTAATCTACATTGTCCAATAAAACCAACTTTTTGATAAATCAACTTTCATCAGGCCTGTTATGGGACAGGCGAGTCAAGTAGCACCTTCTTACTGAAATATCTCCTAGGAACATATGTATCGTAACGTGTGAGGAAGCGTTATGTCCCTCTCCCAGGGGAGTGGGAAACCCTGAATTTACGCTTGGGGAGGCGTTATGTCCCCGAAAATCTTCAGAAAAGTACGTTATAATGACGAGGTAGGTAGTCGGTACTGGATTGACTACGTAAGGGGAGATATTGCCCAAGAGAAGGGCGAAATGACTCGGAACCTTAGACCTGGCCATGCACCGATAGGAGTCTGATGGGTCTTGTACCCGGCATGAAGAGTAATTACCACTTGTGGGTAAAGTAGCGCATCTCTGCAGAGTGTATTGAAGTGTGGCATTGTCACTTCCTGTTCTGGGTATGAACTATGATCTTTGCGGGAAAGGAACCATCAGAGGTTCTAACGACCCATGAATCCTTCTGAACATAGAATATTAAAACTTGACTTTTGTCTAGAAATGTTATTGGAAAAATTCTTATTCTTTGAGGACTGATGTCCTAGTAGAAATAATCATTCAAACACCTTTTGCTATTCATGAACTTGTTGAGTACCTTCTGTATTCATCCCCTACATAAACTCTCCTTTGTTAGACTCTGAATCGGTAGAGGATGAGTATGAGGAAGTTGAAGTCGAGGAAGGAAAAGAAGAGCTAGACCTGACCGGAGGAATCGAAGGAGTCGACTACTACATCGACTACGGGGAACAAGAAGGAATAGAAATGGAGCAATAGTAGTATAGTATAGAACTAATCGTAGTAAAAATAAAACCTGGTCCATATGGTTTTCTGTCTTTACTTTCAGTTCTATATTTTAGTTGTACTTTGAACTGAACATATCTTATTGTATTTCAGTTGAGTTGTAAATTTTTGTATATTGGAATTTGTAATAATGTAGTTGTTGGGCCATCAATGCTTCTGTTGTACATTCTGATGGATGTAATATTAATGAGACGGAGCTGTTATGATATTATGTCAAAGACTAGCACACTGTACCATGTAGTGGTGTGCAGGGTCGCTTCAAAAATTGTTGGGGGGGGACTAATGCAGAAAACGGGAAAGAAAGAATGCGCCGCGTGAGAAGATGTTGGGCTTGGCCCAAGGAGCCAGATGAAGTGGGCTGGGTTTGCCCATTTAGAGTTAGGTCTTTTATTTTATTATTTTCTGATTTTTGATGAATGTTAAGGCAATGTTTCAAAACTTCGAAAAATTCGTATGACATCTTGGGGAGGTATACTTCCCGTGGAAATTTTATGAAGTCAAACAAAAATAGTTTAATTGATCCTTTTTGTTGGAAAATGAATGGAGTTCAAATAGGATTTCACTATGGCTTATAGTCCCATTAGTTTTGATAGTCCCAAAATTTAGGGGAGTTTTCAGGAAGATGTTTAAAGTTCAAATTTAAATTTTGCTATAAAGTGTGGCCAAGTAATATTTCCTCAATTAATTGGTTACTTCTCTGCACTATTTGACTATTAAGCACATATCCTCAATTTGAGAATCAATTTTGGTTCATAATGCTTAAAACTTGCAGGGGATCTTAAAACTTGTAGGGGATTCTTTTAAAATAATTATGAACTTAAGAACGTATTGGAAAGGTCCTTATTTGCCATTAGTTTCTTGATATCATCAAGGTTAGTCTTTTATGTGAATTTTAATCTACCTATATGATTATATGAGGCGCAAGAGTTCAGCTTTACTTCACGTAGAACTCTAAAGATTCTAGTTCCATGCTTACAAGCAAGGGTTCATTACAGAAAGTCAAAACTAACAAAGAAAAAAATCGTACTCAGAGCAAGGCACCGCAAGCCTCCCATGGCAACAGCCTGCCAATAGGCACAACAATATTTTGATAATAGAGATTAACAATAGAAGATATCAGAAGTGCAAATGCAAGCATGACCTATGGGCCCATCCTTCTGTGCATTAGTGTGTCAAGTTTTAAGTTGTTTAGGTCTAAGTCAACTTTTACTTACCAACTAACAAGTTGAGCTAATCAAAAACTTATACTTAGGGCCTACGATTTGTTATACTTAGGGCCTACGATTTGCTCTAATACCAATTGTAATTCTAAATATCACCCCTACCTGGAGTGCTATCACACTACACTAAAAATACCTAAATCTGGCAAAAAATATATATTTTAGGAGAGTCTCCTTTGTTTATAAGGACATCCATGACATACAATTAATGATATATTACAAGAGATAACCATATAAATCAAAATAGCCATCCATGCAGTGTTTAGTATCACTGAGACTCCAATCAGGCATATAACACAAGTAGCAATGCATCGACCACCTAACAAGTTTTCTAAAATCACAAAACTCCTACATTATGATATACATGACCAATTTGAAGACTAATCAACTATGTAGTAGATAAATGAGCTAGCATGTGAAAATTATGTGTAGCGTCCTTATGATGATGAGTTTCTCCTTTCCATATTGCCGTTACTCTACATACCTCAAAAACCAAATAAAACCTAACCAAAAAAAGAGTGAGTAAAGTATACTCAGCAAAGTACAGTTTAGAGCCTTAATAACAACAGTCACCTTTTGTTTTTCTAATAAATTCCAATTGAAGAACAATTTCCTACAAAAGCCAATGAGTACCCAACCAAATAATTTGGGGAGCATCATGGAGTAGTCATCACTGACGGTTCTCACCGACCAAGCTCAAGCACAACAGATTAGCTCACATATGACGGTCTCTCACTGACCTCAACGGGGTAGTCAACATGTAGCGGTTCTCACCACACGTGGCTTAAATAATCATGACACAAAAGTTATAGGGATATCTAAGAAGACATTAACCAAGAATGCAAGAGAACCAATAAAGGGCAACCATATGAAAAACCAAAAAATTACCTTCGGCATCGGAAGCTCCCAAACCTGTGGAACAAACCTCGTTTAAAAGTATACACTATGAAAAACATGATAACATATAGTAATCACCTCTAAATATCACAAGAAAACACTGCGAAATCCCAATATCACTTCTCAACTTTTACTCTGCATAACTTTTGATTGCCTCCCTGTTATTTTCATATATTTAATTCCATCTATCCAAACATAGCAAATGGTACCACTACATATATCTACAGAAACTTATCCACAACTTTAATGTTGAGAACACAATTTAATTCCAAAATTATCTGGCCCAAAAACCAATAAACAGAACACAGTGCCAATTTAAAAATTGCTAGATAGAAACTTGTTTTGGATAGGACTTTCACATTATACTTGGTCGGAATCACGCATAAGATATACCATTGGAAAGCTATAAAAGTAAATTGCGACCTTTTTTTGGGTCCTAGCTTGAAATTTTTTGATGGTTTAGTACTAGATTCGATAATAGGGCCCCTGCTCGATGATTCTAATACTGAAATGACCTTCGGAGACTCAATTCACCCACCAATTGCGTGGTAAACATCTAAGGGCTACCAAAGACGTCCACCTACCAATTGCATCCAGCTCATCTAAGAGCTACTAGAGACATCACCCTTGTCGCGTGTAGCATGAATTGATGACGAAATAGTCGGTGATTGCGTTGGGGTTACGAATCAGGGTTCACCTCCACCTCTACCATCCTCTTCCTCTAGCTCATCTCCTTCTTGTCTTCATCCAGCGAAGCTCCTTCTCTCTTCTCTTCCCTTCTTCCTCCTTTCTCTATCCCTCTTCTTCTCTAGCCACAGCACCACGGTGGGCAACACCCTCGTGCTCCTCCTCCCAAAGCATGGTTGTGCTTGGTGATGGGGAGGCGGTGCTCAAGGTGCAGCGGCGACACAAGGGGAGTCGCGTGATGAAGAGAGGCAGCACGGTGGCCAGAGACCACGGCGGCAGCGATGGGAGCACTAGGTGGCAGCACTACCCTAGGTGATTCTAGGCATCAGGTGAGGCAGGGGCGCATGCCTTTTTTCCTTTTCTTTTTTTTCTTCTTGTGTACAAAATGCAGATTGGAACCGCAATGTATGACAAACATGCATACATTTCATTGGTAAAGAGAGCTTGGCCTCGCAGCAAATAGTCATTGGTTCGAATCCTATGTTCTACAATTATTTAGTTTATTTTCTTTCCTCTATGTTTACTTCATCACTCAGACTCAGAATTATTCCGAACTGTTGATACTTCTCGACCATGTATATCGGTGTTCGCAAATTCTATTTGAGCATATTTGTAGTCCTTTTCGGTTGACTCAATGAAATGAATGCAACCGTGGTCTCTAGTCGTTTATCCGAGCTACAATCTAAAAGTCAAATTTTCGCCCTCAGTTTATTATTCCTCATTTGAAAATTCAGGTTATCACATCACGACCCATGTCTTCCTCCACAAGGCCGCTACCTCCTCCTCGACTGCAGAGCAGCCCTAGTCCTCTTCATCAGTCTGGGCCTACTAGTTCAGCCTCGAGATGCCCTCGTCCGCCACCGTGGAGGCCATACCAACGTCTTAGGGTCTGCTTCCTCCTCTGCCTCCGCCTTGGTTACCGCAGGCGTTCACGCCCCTCAATGCATGGAATGACTTCATCTCCTTCAGCCCCTCCGACAGGGTGAGATCGCCGCTGCCACCACACCGCGATGGGCTACAAACGGCACCTCAGGCCCCACCGTGGACGCGCACGCTACAGCCGCACCTATTTCCACCTACAACTCCATGTTCGACATGCCACTCCAACGCGGTGGGTTATCACAAGTGGCACGGCCCATGTCTGTCGCCGCCCTACCCACGGTCACCGTCTCTGACACCATGCTGGACTGCCATATCTGCACCGATCCCGTCCTTCCCTCGGCGTCCCTGAGCTGGTTCCCCTATGGCCACCTCTACCACTCTGACTGCATCCTAATGTGACTGTTGCTGCGCAACTCCTGTCTAGTTTGCCAGTGCAGCATCCCGACGTCCCCCTCCACCATTGCAGATATCGTGCCGGTGAGGCGGCGACACCGTCTCTTCAACTGATGCCCGGCCGAAGACGGTCTCTACCGGGGCGTGCCGGATCAGAAGGATCTGCCACAGATTGCTTAGATCCATGGAAATTAGCTGCGATGGTCAAACAAATAGGAACGACGATGTGCATGTCTGATGGGTGGCGTTGTTCTGCACTCATATGATCTCAGTGACTCAGCGCATTTACGTGCGTGTGTTATCAATTGCAACGAACGTTTGCCACGGAGTTATTTTTCTTTTATCAAGCGACTAGTCATAGTTTGTTATATGTTTAGACTATATCAAGCTCTTGTACTTTCCGAAACCTCATCTCAGAGTCATTCTAGGAATCTCTCAAATTTTGGAAACTATCGTACGAAATTTATCCTTTTTAATTCAATCAGAAAAATATTTGACTTAGAATTTTGGAATTTTTTGACAACTTTAGAGTAAAAAGAACCGGATAATTGCTAACGAGTGAACGTTAACTCCTAACCATGAAGTAACGGTGTTTTATTATTACTAGTTATACCTTAAGTAGAAATTTTGTTGCTAATAAAGAATAATTAGGCAACTAGTTAAACCATAACTGTAACCCAGGCCACAAATTTCAGATCACGCGAAGTTATGTACGTACGTCGAGAATACATCCTTGCCCCGGGTAGTAGCTAGGGAATTGGAGCATCCACAACAGGTTTTCTATATCTCCTTCTATATATCTTCATATAGAGAGTTTCTCTAAAAAATTCCCTCTCTATAGCTTTTCACGTGCCAGCAGATTCTCCAAATCTCACTCACCATATTCCACCTTTCTACAATTTAATGATATTTTGTAACTAAACAAATTACACTTTTGGAAATCTAGCCAAGGCTCCACTGCACATGATCATGGATGGATTCACTTCACTCTATTCGGTTATTGTTACCTATCAGTGCATGGTAACAGGGTTGATTTGGTATCACTTCATTTGCTTCAAGTACTAGAATTAGTCGGTCAGGAAATGTGACATTCGCATTACGGTTCCACATGATCAATCACAACGAAACAGGTATATCCCTTCAGTGTAGCGCCACCCAGAAATCAAATCACAATATCCTGTGTAACATAGATTTGTAACTGAAGAAAAATCCATGCTTATTCCGTTGACAGTATGCAAATTCAGCATCATACGCTCGCTGTCTCTCTCACCAGCAGAAAATGTCCCCCACCCAAACATCCTAGCCAACAACGATCTCCATCAGAAAGCTATACCAAACTATGCCTTTTTATTAGGTGCACCACAACATCCATAGGCTAATGCAGGCAATGCAGTCACAACCTCTTCAGAATTTCAGCAACATATACATCAGACAAAATTACCTGGCCAACTAAAGGGGTTACATAAATGTGCAAACACCATCAATTTCGATAAGTCTAGATGGATCTGCAAAGAGATCTCATTACAGGCTCAAATCAAATAAACCTGGAATTGCTCCGATAGTTTAGCAATACCATGCTCAATGTTGTTACGATGAGTTATCAACTTTGATATCCAACTCCGTTAGCATTGTAGCTAGCTCCCCTTTGCGTAAACACTACTATAGAACAGCTCATCCTGGACGGCACATCGCAGACAGTTACTGTAGACCGTCTGGGATAGAAGACATTCCAGACGGGCAGAAAAATGACACCGTCTGCGATGACTTTTGTCCGAAACCAGCGTCTTGGTTGATATATCATCCCAGACAGGTCGTGGCCCACCCGTCTGGAAAACATCATCGCAGACGGTTCTCGGTATCACCCGTCTGTGATGTAACCAGTTATCACAGATGGCTTGAAATTGAACCGTCTATGATAACACATCAGAGACGGTCAGGAAACTAACCATCTGCGATGTAGCAATACATCGCAGACGGTCTTCTGCTCAGCCATCTGTGTTGGTGCATTACAGGCGGTTCAAGTGACTAAACCGTTTGGAATGACTTCTCCACCTATATAACAGAACCAGTGCTCCCAGGTCTGTTAGGGTTTCCTAGGTCTGTCGGGTTAGTGGCGGCTGCTGAGGCGATTTTGAGGCGATTTTGGGGGAGGAGAAGAAGATTGCAAGGACATAATTGATTTGGTGTGGCAATAGGTTAGTAGATTTGGTTATTTAATTAGTTTAATTGCTCTCTAACCCTAGATCTAGTGCAATTGTGTTCTATTAGAAGATAATTTTGGTTTAATAGATGTATAAGCATGGATGGATGGTTTATTAATTTTGGTTTACATGTAATATATACACATGCTTGGATGGCTCTAGCTTGGATGGTTTTGCGTATAATTGGACAAGTGAGAGAGCAATGAGTTTAATTTCTATTTTAAATCACATAGATAATTAATTAGTCAACATATGTTTATATGTATGTCATAGTGCCGATGGATCGAAGATGGATGTATGATGCGAACCATGTGAGCCTTGAGTATATCAGTGGCGTGAACGAATTTTTAAGAGCGGCTGAGGATGATATGTCCAGTAGGAAGTCTGTTCATATGTGTTGTCCGTGCTATGACTGCAAGAATGAGAAGATGTTGAAGAACACGGCTCAGTTACAAGATCATTTGATCCGTAGGGGATTCGGAGCTGGTTATACAAATTGGATCCATCATGGCGAACACATGGAGGGAAGCGATAAAGGAATGAGTGACGAAGAGTTGAATCTGGAGGCTAATGTTGATTATGAGTCTGATGAAGAGGATGCCAAGATGCGTACTAATGACAATGATCTCGAGCAAATGCTGCACGATGCTGAAGGTAATGACCTTGGTGGCAGGCAATATGACAAATTTCTGGGTCTAATGTAGGACTCGGAGACACAATTGTACCATGGTTGCAAGGTGAAATATACCCGGCTGTCAGCTATTCTGGAACTGCTCAAATTGAAGGCAAGCACGGGTTGGTCTAACAAGAGCTTTACTGCACTTTTACAACTCTTGGCAGACATGCTTCCTGACGGGAACGAGTTGCCAAAAAGCACATACAAAGCTAAGAAGATTCTCTGTCCGCTAGGAATGGATGTACAAAGAACACATGCTTGCAAAAATGACTGCATCCTCTTCTGTAAAGAGTACGAGAATCTACATGTATGTCCGGTTTGTAAGACTTCCTGATACAATAGTGCAACAATGCTACGGACGATGACATCGAGGGCAATGAGGAGACGAACGGCATTCCGGCCAAGGTTGTATGGTATCTTCCTATCATTCCTCGCCTAAAGCGTCTGTTTGCAAATCCTGAACATGCAAAGAAAATCTGGTGGCATGCGGAGGGGCGTAAAGTTGATGATTTGATTAGACACCCAGCGGACTCCATCCAGTGGAGAAACATTGACAGGAAGTTCCCAAATTTTGGTGCGGATTCTAGAAATGTACGGTTTGGGATGAGTATAGATGGAATAAATCCCTTTGGTAACATGAGCAGTCGTCATAGCACTTGGCCTGTGGCTCTTTGTATGTACAACCTCCCTCCTTGGTTGTGCATGAAGAGGAAATACATCATGTTGGCCATGCTCATCGAAGGCCCGAAGCAACCCGGAAATGACATAGATACTTACCTGTCTTTAATGAAGGAGGATCTCGAAACATTGTGGCACGAAGGCGTGGAGACGTGGGATGCAGACAAGAGAGAACTTCACCCTACAAGGATTGCTATTTTGCACCATCAATGACTATCCCGCGTACGGTAACCTATCCAGCTAGAGTACTAAAGGAGCAACAGCCTGTGTTCAATGCATGGAAGATATAGCCAGTTTGTACCTCGAGAAATTCCGCAAAACTGTATACATGCGGCACCGTAGGTTTTTGCATCGAAATCATCCTTACCGCAAGTTGGTTGCCGAGTTCGACGAAACCATCGAAGAAGGATCGGCTCCACCTCATTTAACCGGGAGATAGGTATACGGAATGGTTAAAAACATTGATGTTGTTCTTGGAAAGAGGCGTAAATTAATGAAGGGTTTGTGGAAAAAGAAATCAATATTTTGGGGTTTGCCTTACTGGAAAGAACTAGATATTCACCACTGTATCGACGTCATGCACGTAGAGAAGAACGTGTTTGATAGCCTAATTAGCCTCTTGCTGAATATCCCTAATAAAACAAAGGACGGTGTGAACGCACGACAAGACTATGTGAAACTGGGCATCAGGCCTGAGTTAGCTTCGATAGAAACCGACAAAGGCAGAACCTTCCTCCCACCTGCATGTTACACACTCTCTAAAGCTGAGAAAATTGAGCTATGCCAGTGCTTGCACGATGTGAAAGTTCCAAGCGGGTACTGCGCCAACATCAAGAAGCTAGTTTCAATGCAGAAATTAAAATTAATTAGCATGAAGTCTCATGACTGTCACGTTTTGATGACACAGATACTTCCTATTGCTATTAGAGAGATTTTGCCTGGTGATGTCCGAGATACAATCAAAATACTATGCCAATTCTTCGACAGAATATCACAGAAGGCGATAAGTACACTTGAACTAGATGCTCTAGAGGCACAGCTGGTGGTTGTCCTATGTCGCCTTGAGATGTACTTCCCCCCGTCATTTTTTGATATCATGCCGCACCTCATGATTCACCTAGTTAGAGAGATCAAAATGTGTGGTCCTGTGTTCCTACGAAGCATGTACCCGTTCGAGAGAAGCATTGTGAAAGGTTATGCCACCGAAGAGGTCGTTGAGTTCTGTTTAGACTACATGCCGCATGTCAACCCGATAGGTCTACCTGAATCACGACACGCGGACAGGCTCCATAGTACCGGGGTCCTCGGAGCGGAATCCATCACTCCTGATCGGGACGATCATGCTCGAGCTCATTTCATGGTCTTGCAGCACATGTCGGTGGTGTCGCCGTACATCGATGAACACATGGTAATTCTATGACATCAAAATCTAAGAAAAAGCGAAGCGTGGATCAAGAAACAACATATGTCCCTATTCAACCAATGGTTCCAAGACCGGATCACCACCATGTTATCATCTAATGAAATGCTGACATGGTTGTCAAAGAAACCGTACTTTACAGTCCGGACATACCAAGGATATGACATAAATGGATACACATTTTATATAAAGGCTCAAGATGCAAAAAGCACATATTAGAACAGCGGTGTGCGGGTCGATGCCTTCGATTCCACCGGTCATGAGCATTGTTACTATGGGTTCATCGAGGAGATTTGGGAGCTCGATTACTTCAAGTTCAAAATTCCAATATTTCGGTGTCATTGGGCCCACCTCTCGCATATCAAGACCAACGAATACGATGTGACTACTGTTGACCTGAGCCGTGTTGGCTATGGTACTGAACCATTCGTACTCGTGAAGCATGTTCACCAGGTATTCTATATGATCGATCCGTTGGCAATGGGAGATGCAGGATCGGTTGGCAACGGAGAAAAATTTACCCCCTCCATTTCCCAGTGTGGTCGTTGGCCGCGCCACATCCTGGTGCAGAGCACATGCCAAGTCAGATCCTTAGAGTGGTTCAGCTATATTTCCAAACCCCGCTGACCAGGAAGTGGTCGATCGAATGGTAATATACGTGACTATGTACACAATTCTTCAGAACCATACGAGTATCATTTGTAATGTAACTTGCGCGCGTGATCGTTGCAGGTGCAGATAGCTTCGCAAGGGTCACTAGATGACGATGAAGAAGCACAATCATCTAGGACCAAAGACATCCTTACCCGGAGCACCTAGGTCACACAAGAGGTGTTGGGGTTGCAGTTCCCTGGAGAGAGGGATTCCCTGAGACCGAGGAGCAGTACGAGAGGAGGAAGGCCACTAAGAGGAGTCATAGTTAGTCAACAACGACTACGAGAGATGAAGAAGATTTGGAGACGCGTATTCAGGAGGAAGTCAGGAGGCACGTTGCGGCATTTAAGGAGGAGTTCAAAGCTCAACTTGCACTCGCTAACATAGATTTAGCGAGCCCCGGAAATATTCGGAGTAGCTGCGCATCCGCCGAAGAACTGGGTGAAACATATCCCTACAACGCCATCTCGGTAAGGGCCATTTATAGGGTTTTTACAATAGCAAGTACATAACTTTGGACTTAATCAACAAGGTACGTACTCAATAATTTTGTAGGAGATGACTCCGTGCACGTTGTTGGCAAGGGTAGCCGGAGATGTCTCTCTCAATGCTGCATTTGGGATTGCATATCCCAAGGAGGCGAGGGCTCTACTGCTTGGTCGCCTCATAGCACCAAACTTTCAAAAGGTGCATGTGGACGACATGGTTGAAGGTTTCAAGGAGCTCCCGCTTGCCATGCCACCAAATGACGAGATCACGGTGCTGCATCAGGCGGTTGGCACCTTTATCCAGTGGCCAAAGAGGGACATCAAATTACTCGTCCGGCCTACCTCTCAGAGCGCATCACACGCTGAGTCAGCTAGGATACCCGAAGTTAACCCTATCCCGATGGAGGTAGTAGCGGTAGCGCAACGGGCTGATAACCTAGCTTCATCTCTGGTCAAGCCGGCAGAGCCAGCACCCGCTACCTCCATAGGGACTAAGGAGGTGCTACAGATGAGACCAGTTCCTTCACTAGTGAAGCACATTTATGCTAAGGGGACTAGCAAAACCGACAAGGGCAGGAGTCATAGTAGTGCCCCCAAGACTTCCAAGGGCAGCCAAAAATCGAAGGCACTAACGATAGTGGAAGAACTTGGGTTTGACCCGGACAGAGTGGATGATCTCCCTTTCGCGCCTCTGGCTCGTCGATTTGTGAATGGAGAAGTCTTCGTCATGCTAGAGGACATATCGAACTCAATGGCATATTAGAGGTTGCATGATCGGTATATGACGGCGACGAACAACCTACAACCTAGCCAAACCATGCCACGATGCATCAAAGTCGCTTTCAAGGAGGAACACCTTTTCCACCAGGACATGGGCAGGTTGTTCTACGTGTACTTTGAAGACCTATTCGAACTCTTCACCCTCGATGCCCTGAGCAGAACCTGTTGAGATGCTGGACATTGTAAGTCTACAACTTCTCAGTCAATCAGTTTTCTCCATACCTATGCAACTTAATTAAGCCGTGACATGATTTCCCATTTTACATAGATACATGCACACTGAAGCCGGACTTAACAAGGAACCTATCGGGTTCATTGACCCGGCAAGGGTGACTTGGAGAAATATTAGAGACAACAAAGAGCAAGTTCTGGAGTATGTTAAGCATGCAATATTATCCCAAAAGGATAAAGAGTACATCATATTTCCCTTCAACCCAGAGTAAGTGTTGCATCACATCCAATGCTTATAATTTCACCATTATACATATATCACAAAGATGATTTGGTAGTACGTCTATATATATGCAGCTACCATTGGGTTTTGGTCGTACTTGTACCAAAATGGAATAGGGTTATATACATTGATTCCTCGCGAGATCCTTCACGCGACTTTGGGCCAATTCGCAACATACTTGACCAGGCGTTCATCAATTACAAAGCTCGTGGAGGGATAAGTGGCAAAGGGTCCAAGTTGCGACATAAATTTGACTTTCCGGTACATATATATCCATTACTATGTTAATATAGCATATTGACATGCTTCATAATAGATTCTTCTTAGCTAACGTATATTTGTTTCTTGTTTTAGTGCAAACAACAACCCATGGGGACAAACCTATGTGGATTCTACGTTTGCTACCACATGGAGCTAATCGCGGGTTTCGCTAAGCGAAAACTAGATGAGGCATGGAAGATTGAAACTAACACAATTGATGAAGCTCAACTCAAGTGCATTCGAGGGATTTTTGCCTTCTTCATCAATACACAAATCATCAATCCCGATGGCGAGTTCTATGGTGGCGGCTTAGCAGAGTAGCATTGTCTTTCATCTATGTACTTAGCACTCTATTGCAACTTTCCTTTTAAACATTGAAGTATGCGGTTGTTGGCAGCGATTGAGCTCTCAATTTTGAACCATGTGACTCATTTCTAGCTAGCAATTGTGAATATATTTAGCTAGCGGTGTGACTCTCTTGCAACTTTCCTTTTATACATTGAAGTATGTGATTGTTTCAGTGTATTGTCTGTGAATGTATGTATCTGTATCTGTGTTAAATATGTGAATGTTCTGTGCAATATATATCTGCTGTTTCAAAGGGCATGGCTAGCAATTCCTGAGGCTAGCCACAAAATAGGTAGTGTTATGCCCTCTGTACACAACCATCCCAGACGGGTCAGCAGTTGAACCCGTCTGTGATAGCTGTCATCCGAGATGGGTCAGAGACACGACCGTCTGGGATGAACAGTTATCGCAGACGGGTGGTAGAGTCAACCCGTCTGGGATAGGTGGTTATCGCAGACAGTTCATTGAGTCGACTCGTCTGGGATGATCGGTTATCGCAGACGGATGGCCCACCTGTCTACGATGACCTATGTCATCACAGACTACCAATTTCAGACGGAGCGGCCAACCGTCTGGGATGCTTGTTTCAGCCCGTCTCGGATGGGCCGTTCTGTAGTAGTGAAAGCTTCATAGTATCTACAAAATAAGGAGTGCGAGCACCCAAAAAGTGTAGCCCAGTATGCAATATGAAGCTCCTTGTATAGGAGAATTGCAACTACTTGAAAAAATAATATGCCACAGTGACCCATCTTGTAATGCAGACGGCCAGCAAATCAAATTCTAAATGTTAATAGAATATGCAACTGAGGCCGAATGAATTGTAGCAACAATGAAGAAGGGAACATATCATGAACTTAGCATGCAACATATACACTAAACGATTGGCAGATGCACACAGACATTAGTTGACATTATATTTGTGGTATGACTGTAAACGTTGATCAGCATTCAACATATAGCACATGTATAAGTACCTGTACAGCCACCAATGTGTTTTCCACCTGAAAGAAGACAAAACACTTACTTAGAAATTTGCATGGCGTGCAACATGTGAATCCAAATAACAGATATATGTATGTGAATCCCAGCACAGTGACAAATTGTAGCAGACGAGGAGGAGCGACGGGGCCTGGACCATCATCTTGCCAAATTACAATCATCATATCAAAGGGCGCCAAGACAGAGCAATGCAGCAACTTGAGATTTGCAGATACCATCCCCGGACACGCGCGCTCAACCTACAACTAGAAATCCTACAAAGAAGTAAGCACTTGAGACAAGGAGCGAGCAACATTGCAGCGGGTGGAGCTGGAGGGCTCACCCTTGAGGCGCTTGAAGCGGGTCTGGGGGCATTTCTGCATGCCCTTGCGCTGCACGCACTCATAGCAGGCATGGTAGACTGGGAAAGTGCACTCATTGCAGGTGACGAAGGGCTCACGCTCAGGGGTGAGCCCGACGTCGTGGCCATAAATCTAGCACACCCACCCATTCTATTGCTTCAGCGGATTCGGCAGCGCCGCCACCACCGAAGCCTGAAACACCCTGCCGTGCCAATTTCGTGGTCAGCATCAAGCTATGCTTCGCCTCGGTTGCAAACCCGAAGGCTAACGGCGCAGTAGAGAAAGCTAATGGCATTATTCTTTCTGGCTTACGAAAACGTATGTTTGAAAGTGCATCCAGTCCCAAGGAGAGTGGAAGGATGATTATCTAGCCCCAAGGTTTGGTTTTGATGGTTAATGGCAACCCTCACCTATATCTAATGTTTACAACGAGTGTGAACAGGAGTTTAGATGAACAGGTGATCGATCAAGACAACATCTGAGTGATGATGAGGCCTAAAAAGAGCAAGGAACCCTGCAGGTCAGAAGGGCTAGCTGAGCTAGTCTCCTGAGGCTCAGTTGCGAGGAAGCCAAGGCTGTGCTCGAGGGCAAGCGAGGTGATGGTGGCTGTCGGCGTAGAGACGCCTCTAGCGGTGGTCCGGAGGGACCCCTTTTGGAATTCGGCCCAGGGGAGTATTGAGTTCCTTGCGAACCCCGGTGGGGATCGGAGTTTGGCGAGTAAACCCGGTGGCTAAGGATGAAATGACGCAAGGATTTACCCAGGTTCAGGCCGCCCCGGAAGGCGTAATACCCTACGTCCTGCTTGTTTTTGTGTATATAGGCGTATGCGGCAAGTATGATGAGTTACAAAGGTATGCACTGTTCTTCTTCTAGCTCTAGCCCGGAGGAAGAACGGTGCTTCTTTGATAAGGAGTAAACTTAGATAGATCTAACCTAATGAGAATCGAACTAGGAAAAATGAGCCAACCCTTTGCATGGACCAGGCTCTCCCCTTATATACTTGGGGGAATACCACATAGGTCGGCAAAGGAAAACATGAGCTGGACTTGCGCTGTAGATTACGTGGGTGCAACTGGAAGCACCCACACCTCTATTTAATGCGGACTGCATACTTTCGGCCGGGACGTCGCCTCGCGGTGTGTCGGAACAGGGGCTCTGACACCTTTGCCCTCGGCGGGCCCCGCAGACGGAGACTTGCGGGGTTTCTTCTGACTGGGTTGGTATGACATCCTCTTACGGGCCCCATAGGTCAGCCTCTCATGCCGTGCAATTGGTTGCGCGGCGACGTCCCCCATGGGGAAAAAGGTTGACAGCGACAGGGCGTGCGGGGCGGCGCGCTTGGTCGGTCAAAGAATCTGTCAGCCCGGGCCCACCCCTCAGAGAGAGAGAGAGAGATAGCTAACAGAGCTTATCGCCTGCACCAGTGGGACCCAGCCTGATCGTCATCATGCCCTCACAGGGCTTTGGGTTCCCCGTCAGAACGACAGGCATTAAATGCCTCTGCCAGGGCGGAGGCTTGCTGGAGAAGCTTGGTGCTGGACGACATGCATGGACGAGGGTCCCACCAGAGGACACGTCATCCCCTGGGCACTCGGTCCCGAGCGACCTCCTTTGCTAGGAGGGGCGCCAGCTGTCTTCTACACGCCCCCGAGCAACCCCGAGCGCTCGGGGAGCACCCGCTGGGGGGCCGCTCGGGGCGCCTTTGAAGGGGGAGCCCGAGGGAGAGTGCTCGGGGGGCGGATCCCGAGCTTCTCCTGGGCCCCACATCTGCCGAGATGCCAAGCGGTCGGGAGGGGGCCCCGAGCGCGCCCTTCGCCTTCTGGGACGCCGAGCGCTCGGGGACGGACCCCGAGTGCTCGCTCAGCGCATGGGCCGTGGATTCCCGGAGGCCCACAACTCCTTCTGGTTTGCGGATGCAGCCTCTGGAGGAGACTCCTGATTCCTTGGGATTGGCCGCGGGCTCCGTACGTCGATCCTGGTGGGGCCCAAGGCCCCAGCGATCGGAGCGCCACGCGTCACCCTTTGCGGCATTTGGTTGGCCTCCGCCGGCGGTTAGGGGTACCCTGGGCCCCATTCCGCCGACAGTGGCTTAGACTGCAAGCTGGATAAGACCTGGAGGAGCTAGGAAGCTAGTGGATCTGCGTCAAGGGGTTCGCTGTGCGTCTTCAAAGGCTGTCATCTTCAGTTGTTAGCTTGGAACCAGTGCCAAGATTCTGAGCAAGCTGGTCAGTGGCAGTGGTGAGTCCATTGTCCTCCTGAATCAGTTTAAGGCTTGTACTGAGCTGGCCTGTGTTGTGCTCAGGTGCTGCCTGAGGCAACCGAGTCCACCTGAGTTTGGCATCTGAGACTCAGGTGGGTAGCTCAGCCGTGGCTAGTAGGTTACCAAGTGTATGTTAGCTGAGTCTCAGATAGGTTTGTCTGGTAGCTCTTTGTCTGACGTGGCATGAGGGTAACGGCTAGCTGCCAGGGACTCTATAAATAGGGAACCTGGGGACGTTTTGACCTCAACCTTTACCTCTACCATAGCAAGCACCCTGCTGTTGCAAGAAAGAGCTCTTAGTCTCCGAGAGAGCGTTGCCTGCGTGCATCCACCGTGAGAGAGAGTTGCTTTACATCTTGAGTGCTTCAGAACTGAGTGTTCATGGTACTGGTTCCTCCAAGAGACTGAGAGAGCTCTTGGAGTTCGTCTGCTCCAAGACCGGGAAGTTAGAGTCGTTGGTGAGCAAGCCAAGTCTTGTGTGGCTGCCTCCAAGCGTTTGTGAAGGCGATTTGGGTCTGCTTGTCTTGCTGCGGTAAGATCAAAAGGATTCCACACAAGATAAGTGAACGAGGAAAGAGCACGGTTCAGTGCCGGCTGTGAAAGCAGCTTCCTCAACGGAGACGTACCACTTTGCAAAAAGTGGGAACTTCGGTAAAACAAACCTCTGTGTCTACTTGTTTATTTGTATGGTTTGCTTTTACTTGTGCTGTTATATATAGTACACACTCTACTGCACTCAACTGAGTTTCCCACCTGAGAATTAGTTGACACTAATAGCAAGTTGTCTCCTTTACTATTATGTCTATCTGCTGCACACAACTGAGTCACTCACCTGAGACTCAGTTGACACACAGTTGTCTCTGCTCTACTCTGCTTGATTTTACCTGAGTCATCTAGCTGAGAGTCAGTTGGTTGAGTCAGTTGCTTGCATCTTGGTAGGATTGGCCCATCTATTTGAAGCAAAGCCCATTAGGTTTTAATTTATAGAGCCGACCTATTCACCCCCCCTCTAGTTGACTCTTGAGATCCTTTCAAGTGGTATCAGAGCCTCGTTGCTCATATTGGCTTAACAGCCAGAGTTAAGGGATGTCGAACTACGAGGGTAGAGTTCCCATATTTGATGGCACTAACTATGCTTTTTGGAAGCGGAAGATGCAAATGCACCTTACTGCAATGGACCCAGATGTCTAGAAAATTATCATGACAGGTCTCCAGGTAGAGAATGAGAGCACCCCTACTGATCAAGACAAGATCAACATCAAGAACAATGCTAGGGCTGCCAATGCTATCTATATGGGGCTGCAGGAACCTGACTTCAACCATGTCAGCACCTTTGATGTAGCCCATGATATCTGGAACACCCTTCAGGCCATTCATGAAGGCAGTGATACCTTGAAGAGGTCCAAGAAAGATGTGTTAGAGCATGATCTTGACAACTTCCACTATCAACCTGGAGAGGACATCAACTCCATCTTCACAAGGCTTACAATGATCACAAATCAGCTGAAGGCCCTTGGATCAACCAGAGTTGAAGATGAAGATGTGATCAACGGATTTAGATGGTGCTCTATTTAGTGTAAAAGCGGCAGTCTCTAAAGCATAACCCCAAAAGACAATGGCAGTTCATTAATGACATCATCGATCTTACATGCCAACAAGGTTTGATTACGTCTCTCTCGGACACTCCATTCCTCTGTGGCGTTCCAGGAGCGTAAGCTGTGGAACAATTCTGTAACTCTTTTCTTATCGTCCTCTATGTTTTGCTAAACTCGTAACTCAAATACTCCCCTCCGCGATCTGATCGCAGTAAACTTGATTTTCTTGTTACGATGATTTTCTACTTCATGCTGAAATTCTTTGAACTTTTCAAAGGTTTTCAGACTTGTGTCTCATCAAATAGATATACCCATATCTACTCAAATCATCCGTGAAGTACCGCTCTAAGTCGTACTAGTCTTACTAGTCGGCTGAAATAGACTTATGCGCATATCACATATGCTCTAGTCGTACCTACACCGTACGCATAGTACCGCTCTGATACCACTGTTGGGGAACGTGCTACGCAAAACAAAAATTTACCGCGCACAATCCACCCCAGATCACTATCGAGGTGCGGCAACGAGATCATACCTTCGACGATCATGTCAATGCAGCGGAGAAGTTGACCGATGTCGATGAAGTCCGCAGACTCCCGCGCGTAGTTTATACCTCCCAGCCACGAGAGCGATCTCCTCGCGAATAGTTTCGCCCGATCGAACGCCGAAGTATACGACGTCTCCGAGGTATCCATCGTGTACCGGATCACGACACCGCGGTAATGTGTGGACCAGCACACAGAACAGCGGGGATCTACGAGAAGGAGAAGCAGCAGACGCGCCGACAGCTGTACTAGATCCAATCTAGAAGAGAGAGAAAAAGAAGACTGTGGCCCAATCTAGAGATGGCCGGCCTAGGGTTTAGCTGCTTCTGGGGCTGCACTCTGGTCTACTCGTGATCCCCTTTGAGGTGCCCTGCCCCTCTATTATAGGGGTTGGGGCAGCTCTCCCTAGGACAAGTGGAGTCCTACTCCAGCGGGACACCTGTTGAGTTGGAGTCCAACTCCACCAGAACTTCTAGAACTTCTAGAACTTCCAGAACCTCTAGAATTTCTAGAACCTTCTCAGGCAGTATCCTCAGCTGGGCTAGAGATTGTTCTGCAAAAGTAGAATCCAACAGAAGCTGCTCTTGAATCTATAGAAGACATCCTTGCAGAGCTAGATTCCAGTGGAAAGCAGCTAGAAAAGAATCTAGATGATTCTATGATCCAGCTCAGAACATCCTTTGATGTCAATCCACCTGTGTCTCAGCCGATCCCTCAGCTGGAATATCAGTAAGCATGGGATCAGTCTTTCAGTCCTTATCTGATTTAGTACCTGCTCAAGGAGACCAAGAGCTCACTGATCAAGAGAGAGTAGTGACTATTGGGGACGCGCTACG